>CM061133.1:46284231-46459231 GCA_030789695.1 Scilla litardierei
CCGATGTGGCTTTAAATGCAATGTTCTTCTTCTTTTCACCGTGTTCCGTGGTCATTCTCTCTTGCAGTTGGAGTTCATACACCATTAGATTGCCGATGAGCTCCTCCAAGGTTAGCTTTGAAGTGTCGTTGCCTTCTTCATTGGCTGAACCTCTGGATTGCCATTCGGGAGTGAGGGATCTATGGATCTTGCATACATGATCCTCTTGTGTGTACTTCTGTCCCAATCCCACAAGTGTGTTGACGATCTCTGTAAATCTCGTGTACATCTCCGTTATGTTCTCGCCTTTCTCCATCATAAATTGTTCGCCAAAATAAAGAGAAGATTTTGACGATTTAACTTTTTGGTTACATTCGTGTGTGACCTCTAGGAGTTTCCATATTTGGTGCGCGGAGGTAGCCATGGAGATGCGGTTGTACTCCGTTGTGTCAAGTCCGCAATATATAATGGACATCACCTTGGCCTTTAGAGACACTTTGTCCGTCTCCTTCTTGGTCCACTTTTCTTCCTCAAAAGTGGGTGCTTCATAAGGGTTCGCCACCATTTTTCATAGCTCGTATGAAATAGAGAGAAGGTACATTTGCATTCGATTCTTCCAAGATCCATAATTTGATCCGTTGAGAAGTGGTGGTCGGTTGCTCGATTGAACTTTGGGGAAACAACTGATTGACGCCATCTATAACCTCGCTTTGATACCAAGTGTTGGATCCTGTGGATGGCAAACAACAGTAGAATGAGGGTTGAATAGTGTTGTTAAGAACATTTCACAAATGAATGACACAAAAATAACTTCCCTTCCAATGTTGCCTAAGGAACCAAGTAGAGTGATCTATGCTTGGTCCTTAATCAACACGATTGATCTCGAAATAAAGACAAGATAGTATATGAACATTAAAGATCAAAAGAGTAATGATAACAGAATAGATCTCACAGCGGAATGAAATATAAACTTGCAATAACAATTTAATTAGCAAGAATAATTTAACAAGTGATTGCAAATGACATAAATTTAAATAATAAATAAGTTAGAGAAAATTAAATACAAATCGCAAACACGGAGATTTTTATCCTGGTTCCCCACAACCTGGGTACGTCCAGTCCCTGAAACTCTTGTCGGGCTTTAATCCACTATTATCGGTAAATAGCACAAATCACCTCCTGCCAAGAGGATTTACAACCACCTTGCCAACAACAAGGATTTTCCTTTGCATCACAAGCCGAGTACTTTTACAAACTCCTTACCTACAACAAGGATTTCCAACACCCTTATCTTCAAGGGACTCAAAGTACGATTAAGTCCAATACAACACAATGAAATAGTGGAGATTAATTTTTTACACCCACAAAACCTATAGCTAAGTAAGAATACTACAATTAGTGCTCTAAGTGGCTTATATGAAATTCTCATTTGATCACACAAAGAATATTGAATTAATCCATTGTGATCAAGAAGAGATGTTTTCAAAAATCCTTTAAGAGAATTTAAAATCAAAGTAGAAGGATTTTGAATGACCAATTAACAATAGCAAAAAATTATTGATCTTAAAAAATAGAGAAATGAAAACAATAAGATCAGTGATTTTGAATACTGCTTGGCTACGAGCACCTTTGAGAGCGATGAGAACGTTGAGAATTTTTGAGAGAGTTTTAGCTTTAACTCAAGAATGAAAATTGGTGAGGAAAAATATCTTAATGCTTCTCTATTTATAGAGCCAAAAGAGAATTCAAAAAATTTCACATGAAGTTTGACTTTAGCCCAAAAATCAAGCCAGGAATAAATGGGAGAGGAAATCAAGGAATTCTGGTCGAGCACAGCTGGTAGTCGACTCCCAGAGGAAGCAGTCGACTCCCAGAGAGTTTTCAGGAAAAAAATCTGTTACAGCAGGTAGTCGACTCCCTAATTTTGGTAGTCTACTCTCATAGTACATTTTTAAGGAAGAAGGCATAAATCAGGATAATGAACTACTAGGTGTTTGTAGTTGACTACAAGTTGAAACTTAGCTTCTATGGAAAATTAAGCTCTCAAATGAATTTAAAACAAGTTTAAAACTATTTTTGAAATTAATTTTGTGTGTGTGTGTGTGTGTTCGCGTGCGCGCATATTGTTCTTGGCTTTGATATAGTCCTAAGAGAATGAAAGACAACTCACACACTAGACACTATGAAGACCTTGAATCTATGTTTGAGCTTGATCTTGTTGCATAGGATTCGCTTGAATTTGAGCTCCTCTTTAGCTTGAGCTTGAGCACATTCTTTGAGCTTCATCTTTGAGCCCTTCTTTTGCTTGAACTAAAGCCTTAGAATGTAGACGTTGAATTGCGAGCTAAATTCATCTTCATCTTCTAAGAGTGTGGTTGAAGTTCTTCTTCTCGGAGTATGCGTTGAGCTTCACTTAGCTTATTTGTACAACATACACATCTTAAATAATATGATTAGTACATTAAAAAAATTTGGTGTGATCATCATCAAAACCACTTTGGGGTGGGACTAGATTTCCCAACATAATGGTGGAGATAGATCGGCTCTACAGACTGATCAGGCAAAGTATTACATTACAGTGTCGAGGCCGAGGCATGTGATACAAGGACCTGCATGATATTCGAAGTAATTTACATTCACTTTTTCTGCTGTAAGTATTAACATTCCCACTTCTTTCACAGAGGTGGAGAATTCTGAAGAACCAGAGAGGTAGAGGAAAGCGATGGATGAGGAGATAGAATCGCTGGCGAAGAAAGAGACATGTGATCTAGTGGAGCTTCCGAAAGTTAAGAAGGCAATTGGGTGTAAGTGATCTACACCAAGAAGGATGGAACCAAAGCAGGAGATGTTCACTACAAAACTCGTCTCGTAGCGAAGGGCTACGCACATAGAGAAAGCATCGACTACAAAGAGGTTTTCTCTCCAGTTGTGAAGCATTGCTAGATTCGGATCCTATTGGCATTAGTGGCTCAGTTCGACCATGAGTTGGTGCAACTAGATGTTAAGATGTCGTTCTTGCATAGAGAGCTTGAGGAGGAGATCTATATGGCTCAGCCTGATGGCTATGGGAGCGGTGATGGTCTTGCATGTAGGCTGAAGAAGTCGCTCTATGGACTGAAGCAATCACCTAGACAATGGTATAAGCATCTTGAATGCTTTATAACGGATTGTTTCAGAGTGTTTTCTCACTACAAAGCGTTGACCGTGGAGAACCCGGTCAACGTGGTCAAGGGGCCCGCTTTGGGTCCCTTGGGGGGCTTCGAATTGGTGCAGAAGGGGTGAGGGGAAGCCTCGGCCCTTGTTGAGATGCTCGGCCTCGGATAGTCGTGCTCGGCCTCGGCCAAAAGGGGATGAGGGGTAGCCTCAGGCGCTCGGGTAGATGCACGGCCGACGGGAGGCGAGGGGAATCACGAACCTGACTAAGACGCTCGGCCTCGGTGGGGCGCGCTCGGCCTCGCCCGGTTGACGGTGAGGGGAAGCCTCACTATCCAGTCGGACGAGTGGTCAGAGAGGGGCGAGGGGTAGCCTCGGCCCGTTGATCAGCTGTCCACCTGCGTAGACGAGAACGCTCGTCAGGGGGCCGGACCTTGGTTCCGGCCAAATCCCCTCCGATGCCTAAGTCAGATAGAGATCTGAGAAAGGAGGCCCGGCAGAGACGGTCCGACTCGTGAGGAGATCGTAACGGCGTCTCTCGGCGCGAGCGGGGGAGGAAGGAGATGAATTGGGGGAACGAGGTCGTTGATGGAGTACCTTAGGTTTTGTTACCTGAGATGCGGTCCTTTTCTTCGTCGTCTTCCTGGCCCTTTTGTAGAGCTCCCGCGTGATTGCCTCTGACCCACGTCCCACGTCCGCCATTGATCGTGCCCCATCAGTCCCCCCTCGCCGCCGCTCTCTCCGCCATGCCAGCACCTCCCCATTATCGCTATTTAGTGGTAGCGCGTCCGGGGGAGTGGTTTTCGCAGGAGTGGGCGAGCGACCAACGGGTTATTGGGGCTGGGTCGGATCGACGTTCGAGAAGGTCCCTTGTATGGCCTTTGTTGAATGGGCTTTGAGGACGCAGATGGGCTTTTGACCAGTAGTCGGGCTCCTGGGCTCGTTCTTTACGGGTCTCGGTCAAATAGGCGTAACAATTGCCCCCATCGGTCGGGTTGATCGGCCTCGGCCGGTTCGGCTCGGCCGATGTGACCTCTGCCGTTTTTGACGAGCTCGCCAGTCGATGCCGAATCATTTATTAGTCGTCATCATGAGTTGGCCCATTCGATACTTTTAAGGCGCGGGTCCCGAAGCGCCGTCGGCCTTCAGATGCTGCCACGTGTAGCGGCAAGCTTATCCCCGCCGTTCGCGGAGTCGCCTTAAGTTCGAGAAGCCGAAGGGTTCGTGAGCCGCCATTGGTGGGGTCGATCAGCCTCGGCTCGCTCAGATCACCCGTTATGTCTCCTGGGATTCCGAGCGGCGCTTCAATCGAGGCGAGGCCATAAATGCAGGTCATGATGAGGCGGATCGATTGGACTTCGACTGGCGCCAATTTCGGAACGCCGCCGACTCTTCGAGCCTCGCCACGCGTTCTTGTCAGGCGCTTCGAATTCTCCCCTGGCATATAAGATCCCCAGTTGTGTTGATCTCCACTTCTCCTTTGCTCCTCCCGGTATTCAAAGCTTTCCACAACTCGGAGTTTCCCGTCGCCTTCGCTTCCTTGCCTTCTCCAGACCAGTCGAAAAAAGGTAATTCCTCTCTCGCTTTTCATCTCATGGCTGCCCTTAGGATAGGCGGTTTTGGTCAAAGGGCAAGGGATCCTTCGGAGTCCAGGCGGGGTGAGCCCCGGCTAGGGGGATCAGGTTCCCCCGTCGGGAGTCGTTCTCTTCAGGATAAGGGGAAGGAGAAACTTTTTCCAGACTACGCCCGTGATGACGTGGCATCGGCTGCCGTACGGCTTAATGTGCCCCCGGTTGTCCTCCGTACGCCGTCGAGGACCCCTCCTTCGGTGGCCGCGGAGATCCGGGAGAGATATCTCTGCTTCCCATACGAGGTTCGGGTTCCATTTGTCGACGAGCGGATTTGCCTTCCGAGGAGCAATGAGGTCGGCGTCTACGTCGAGATGTTCCGCCTGGGTCTTCGCTTCCCGCTCCATCCCTTTTTCATCCAGGTCATGGAACATTTCACAGTGTCCCTGTGTCAGTTCACCCCGTGTTCGATCGCGGTACTGACGGGCTTCGTAACGCTCTGCTGTTCCCGTGGTCTGGAGCCGACTCTCCCCCTTCTCTTCCATTTTTACCAGGTCCAGACGGTCGGTCCGGGGTCATGGCTGCTACTCCGAGCTCGTTCGAGGAGGGAATGCCTGATCGGGTTACCCCGCTGGTCAGGGGATTGGAACTCGGATTATGTTTTCGTGGTCTTCTTGGGGGAGGCCCAGATTCTAACAAGCTGGGGCAGTTCTGTCCATCCTCGCCCGTCGTTAGTTCTCTCAGACGCCGACCGGGCAGCCGCTGCGCTTCTGTTGGCTCTTCCTTTGGAAACGAAGTCCCTCTGGTCTTTGTTGGACGACCTACTCCTGAAGGCCGTCTTGTGGTCTCCGGGTAGGTCGCTTTTTCATCCCCGGATCGCCCTATGACTCATCCTGATTTCGGTCTCCTTTGCAGGGATGGCTGGCCGCGAATTCGTCCGTGACGTCGATGAGCTGATCCGTCGTGGAGCCGCTCGGAGCCGAGGTAGTACCTCTGGAAGGGCGCCTCGGAGGACCGTTGAGGAGGAGGTGCACCGAGCCGAGCCTTCCATGGGCAAGGTGGTGGCCGCGCCTCCCGCCTCTTCTTCTGGCGATCCCCTCCCGAGGGGTGAGGATGGTGCGAGGCGGAAGCGTTCCCCTCCGGCGCCTTCGGAGCCTCACGGTGGAAAGAAGAGGAAGGAGGACGTGGATCCCTCCGGTCTGGGAAGTTCCGCGCTTCCCGTGGCGTCTGCCGGGGATCCTTCGACAGCTTTGCCAGCCACTCCCCTCGCAGCGTCTTCGCCCGTATCACCAGGGGTCGGGGCCTTGTTGGCGAGCGACTTGGCTTCGATCGTCGTCCCTGGGAGTTCGATGTTTGTTGACCGAGCCCTGGCCCAGCAGGTTGCCGAGGTCTCCGTCCCTCCCCGGGACCGCAGCCTCCTCAAGAAGATCCCGGCCGACAAGATGTCGGATTCCTTGGTCTGGATCCTTCAACAGGTTCGGTTATCTTGCTATCCTCTCTTTCTCTTTATTCTCTTCTTAGCCCATGTCTCGTCTTTTCAGGGTTCAGCGCTCGCTGTGGAGTTGCAGTGTCGAGCCGTCTGCTTGAGGGAGCTGGAGGAGTCCTCCATGAGGGCTCAGGAGCGGGCCGGGGCGGCTGAGGTGGCTATGACGGAGGCCCAGATGGAGTCTCGGCGTCTCAACCTCCGTGTGGCCGAGTTGGAGGGACGAGTGGGTGACCTCCAGGGAAAGCTGGAGGATGCTCATCAGTCGGCTGAGGAAGCGGCGGAGTCGTTCCGCCTGGAGAGGGAGGAGCTTCAGAGGGAACTGTCGGATCGGCGCCAGGTGGTGCGGCTTGCAGAGGATGTGGAGAAGGGCGTCGTCGAGACCCTGGGGAAGAGGATCTTCGAGGTTCTCAGGGGGGCTTTCGGTAAGTATGAAGACCTCATCGCCCCTCGGATCGTCGAAGTCGTCCAGTCTTTCCGGGAATGTGCGGAGCGTGTTCGGCAAGCCCCACCGCCGGTCGATCCCCCTCGCTCCGAGCAGGGCAAAGTGCCCGAGGATGTGTCCTCCCGAGCTCGATCTCCCTAAGCCGTCCCTCCCGGCCTTATCCTCAAATTTTTAAGCATTCGCTTCGCTTTGGGCCAGTCTACTTGAAATGGATCCCTGGCCCCCGCTATCTCCTTCGGCTTCGTTATCGGCTCCATGGCCAATAATTGCTGGTTGCATGGCTACTAGCTTGGGCAACCTACTTCGGGTCTTTTGTCAACCAATTTTGCTCTGTCGGTGTCGATCTAGCTTCTGTAGGCGAAGAACTCTGTCATTCGTCGCAAGTAGATTGTTTGTAGGGTGTTTCCTTCGCCTTGCTCCCCTGTAAATAAGACGCATTTTTGTATTCTGGTTAGCTATTATAAACGAAATCGACTTACTTGGATTTCTTGTGTACTTTGCGTTGTCGCCTTGTTCTTGGCTTGGGAATGGAGGAAACTGGCGTTGGGGATTCTCCCCGAACTCATGTGCGCAGGGGTCGGTCAGCGAGGGCAGAGCTCCTTGGCTTAGGACCGGTCGGCGTCCGTGCCTACTGGGGGAATTTCCCCCAGACTTATGAGCGCTAGATTCGGTCGGCGAGGGCGAAGCTCCTCGGCTTAGGACCGGTCGGCGTTCGTGCCTGCTGGGGGAATCGCCCCCAGACTTATGAGCTCTGGACTCGGTCGGCGAGGGCAAAGCTCCTTGGCTTAGGACCGGTCAGCGTCCGTGCCTGCTGGGGGAATCGCCCCCAGACTTATGGGCACTGGAGTCGGTCGGCGAGGGCAAAGCTCCTCGGCTTAGGACCGGTCGGCGCCCGTGCCTACTGGGGGAATCGCCCCCAGACTTATGAGCACTGGAGTCGGTCGGCGAGGGCAAAGCTCCTCGGCTTAGGACCGGTCAGCGTCCGCGTCTGCTGGGGGAATTGCCCCCAGACTTATGAGCACTGGAGTCGGTCGGCGAGGGCAAAGCTCCTCGGCTTAGGACCGGTCGGCGCCCGTGCCTGCTGGGGGAATCGCCCCCAGACTTATGAGCACTGGAGTCGGTCGGCGAGGGCAAAGCTCCTCGGCTTAGGACCGGTCAGCGTCCGCGTCTGCTGGGGGAATTACCCCCAGACTTATGAGTTGTTGGAGACGGTCGGCGAGTGCGAAGCTCCTCTTCCTCCTCCAGTGAGGCGGCGGTCCCCGGCCTTTTGCGTTATTGGCGACATGTCAACTCCGTCGGGATTTTAAATAGAGAAAATAAAAAGAATGCGTTTGTACTCTCATGAGTCCTGTCGGACCGGTACATTTGGAGGAAACGGAAAAAAGGGAATGAAGCTAAACAGAGGGATGTAAAACTAGATAACTCCCTCATACTTAGGCTGCCACCGGGGGGAGAGACATCGCCCGCTCACTCTATGATGCGGAGGGGGCCTTGAATGGTGTTGATCTTCTTCCCCTTGTCTGGCTGTGTGGAGGTCCCTTCTCCGTGGGCCGGCTCGTCGGCCTGATTCCTGGCGTGCCATCGGCTCATCAGCTTCTCAATGTCCTTTTTCAAATGCCAGCAATCTTCTGTGTCATGACCATCGTCTTTGTGGTACTTGCAGTACTTCTCCCTGTTCTTCCCGCCTCTTTTAGCCTTCGGTGGGGGGCGATCAGCTCGCTCTTCCTTCTGTACTTGGGCGAGAATGGCGTCTGGGGTGGTGTCCCTCGCGCTTTCTCCCCGCTGCCTGTTCCTCTGCCTCTTCTCGGTCCGGTACCCTTCGGGGCTAGCTCGTCCGCCGTCGCCACGCTTGGTCCCTCGAGCGGTTTTTCCCGCATCCTCGGCCAAGGCCTCCTCGGTCAGCATGAAGCGTTCGGCCCTTGCCATGATCCCGGGGAGGTCCTTCGGGGGGTCGTTGTGTAGGGACTTCTTGAGGCCCCTGTGGCGAAGCCCTTTCTTAAGAGCCGTCTGGACCACCAGGTCGGGTGGGTTGTTCACGTTTAGCCTTTCCGCATTGAAGCGGCGCATGAACTGTCGGAGTGGCTCGGCCGGGCCTTGCACTATGTTGAACAGATGTTCAGCACCAGGTTTGATCAGCCTCCCCGCCATGAACTGTTTGCAGAACAACTGGGCGAGTTGCTCGAAACTGTCGATGGAGCGGCCGGGCAGGCTGTGGTACCAGATCCTCGCCGCTCCCCTGAGAGTAGAATAGAAGCCCCGGCAAAGCAGGTCATCGTCAGCTCCCTGGAAGGCCATGTCCCCCTCGTAGTCCATCACGTGGTGTGCCGGGTCTCCTATTCCATCGTACTTTCCCAGCTCCGGGATCCGGAATCGGGAGGGGACCCATGCGTCGGTTATTCTCCGTGACAAGGGGCACCGGTCTCCGTGGATGCCTCCGGGGATGCGGTACTCGCCTGCCTCTGGATCGACCGGGGGTGGAGGTAACACCGGCGCCAGCGGGGCTGGCTCCGCAGCCTTCGCCACGCTGGGGGCCGGGCTGTCCCGACGTTCCCGACTCCTCCTGCGGGAGCTCCTGCTCTGCCGTGATCGGTCTCTCGAGTGGTGTCGTTCGCTTCTCCTGCGGCGGGACGACCGCGATCGACGAGACGAGGCCGTCCTCGATTCGCCGTCCGTCCCTTCGGTCTCTCTTCGGCTCCTTTCACGATAGGGTGAGGAGGCGCGTGACCTCGCCTGACGAGAGCCGGACATCATGAACCGACGCTCCGTGTTCGGTTTCCGGGTCCCGTGGTCGTCGACCACGGCGGACCGCAAGTGTGGGGGACCCCCCGCCCATCGATGGCTGTCGTCCAACGTGCCTCCGTTGGGTGGCGCAGGGCCGACGAGCTGCTGCACCGTCGCAACCAACGTCTGGAGGCTCGCGTTGGTCTCCTGAGCCAGGGCGCGGAGCTGTCCATGCGTGGCTAGTTCTGAGCCGCCGGTTTCTTCGGTGGAGAGGGTGGGGTGGCCGCTGACGGGCGTGTCCTCGGGATTGCCGTTTGTTATGCCATTCCCCTCCTCCGGGATGGGGGGCATGCGCTTCCTTCCATTGCTGGCTCGTGCCATTGTTGGTGTGGTTTGCTTCTTCGTGGGACGGTCTCTCGTTCCCACAGACGGCGCCAGATGTTTCAGAGTGTTTTCTCACTACAAAGCGTTGACCGTGGAGAACCCGGTCAACGTGGTCAAGGGGCCCGCTTTGGGTCCCTTGGGGGGCTTCGAATTGGTGCAGAAGGGGCGAGGGGAAGCCTCGGCCCTTGTTGAGATGCTCGACCTCGGATAGTCGTGCTCGGCCTCGGCCAAAAGGGGGACGAGGGGTAGCCTCAGGCGCCCGGGTAGATGCACGGCCGACGGGAGGCGAGGGGAATCACGAACCTGACTAAGACGCTCGGCCTCGGTGGGGCGCGCTCGGCCTCGGCCGGTTGACGGTGAGGGGAAGCCTCACTATCCAGTCGGACGAGTGGTCGGAGAGGGGCGAGGGGTAGCCTCGGCCCGTTGATCAGCTGTCCACCTACGTAGACGAGAACGCTCGTCAGGGGGCCGGACCTTGGTTCCGGCCAAATCCCCTCCGATGCCTAAGTCAGATAGAGATCTGAGAAAGGAGGCCCGGCAGAGACGGTCCGACTCGTGAGGAGATCGTAACGGCGTCTCTCGGCGCGAGCGGGGGAGGAAGGAGATGAATTGGGGGAACGAGGTCGTTGATGGAGTACCTTAGGTTTTGTTACCTGAGATGCGGTCCTTTTCTTCGTCGTCTTCCAGGCCCTTTTGTAGAGCTCCCGCGTGATTGCCTCTGACCCACGTCCCACGTCCGCCATTGATCGTGCCCCATCAGTCCCCCCTCGCCGCCGCTCTCTCCGCCATGCCAGCACCTCCCCATTATCGCTATTTAGTGGTAGCGCGTCCGGGGGAGTGGTTTTCGCAGGAGAGGGTGAGCGACCAACGGGTTATTGGGGCTGGGTCGGATCGACGTTCGAGAAGGTCCCTTGTATGGCCTTTGTTGAATGGGCTTTGAGGACGCAGATGGGCTTTTGACCAGTAGTCGGGCTCCTGGGCTCGTTCTTTACGGGTCTCGGTCAAATAGGCGTAACACGGATGATCAAGGGTATGTTCGCAACTCCAATGATCATTGCGTGTTCTATCAGGAATTGGATGATGGGTCGTTCATCTATCTCCTGCTTTATGTTGATGATATGCTCATTACTTCATCAAATAAAGAGGAGATTCGAAGATTAAAGTCTAAGCTCAGTTGTACGTTTGAGATGAAGAACCTAGGCGAAGCACGGAGGATTCTTGGGATGAAGATCACAACAGATCGATGTGGTGGTAAAGTTCATCTTTCACAAAGTCGCTACTTGAATTGTGTGATAGAGAGATTTGGTTATGAAAGCTTGAAGCCAATAGCTACTCTTCTTGCACCTCACTTTAAGCTCTGTGTTGAGCATTGTCCGAAGAATGAACATGAGAAGAAGCTCATGGAGAGCGTACAGTAAGCCAATGCGGTAAGAGCCTTGATGTATGCTATGTTATATACCCGACCGACCTATCACATACGATCAACATGGTGAGCAGATACATGTATAACCCTGGGAAGGTACATTGACGAGCAGTACAATGGATACTAAGGTACATCAACAGCACGATTGAAGTCGGATTGACTTATAGCCAAGGTGATCATGGTCCGCAAGCTGTAGGCTAAGTTGATTCTGACTTTACAGGTGACTTGCATGGGAGACGATCTATGTCAAGCTACATCTTCACCCTGTCATAAGCTCATATTTATTGACGGAGTATCCTTCAGTCCTTAGTGGCCGTGTCTATAACGGAGGTAGAGTGTATGGCATTGACTGAAGTAGTGAAGGAGACGATATGGCTAATGGGCTTGATGGACGATCTGACAGTCTATAGAAGAAGTATGACTTCCATTGTGATAGTCAGAGTGCCATGCACTTGGCTAAGAATTAGGTCTTCCATTCTCGCACTAAGCTTATCGATGTGAGATTCCACTTTTTCCATGGCTTTGTAAAAGACAAATACGACGACATCAACTTGTTGAAGATTGGAACAAATGACAACTCAGTAGACATATTGACGAAGATTGTATCAGGAGACACGTTCAAGCACCGTTTGGACTTGCTCAATGTGGTTCTAAGATGAAGTCGGTGGCTGCCTTAAGAGGGGGCATTATGGATCGGTGGAGCCAGTTGAGCCCGAAGGGGCATTGGGCTCTTCGGAGAAAAAGGGCGGGAACACCAGATTGGCTCGACAAGGGTAATGCGTGAATGGTAGTTCGTGTGACGGAGGCCTAAATTTCTCCAAGGTGTATGACTCGTCTTGAAATATGCAAGTGCTACTCCCAAGTGTTGAAGATCGAACAAGTAATAATCCTAGTCAGTCCAGGTATTGTATCCACGTGACACTGACCTACAAAATAACGAATTTCAGTTTATAAAGAGTATTAAAATGATAAGAAATTCCACCTTTCGAAGGCAAGAAAGTATCAAGTGTTTTAATTACTACGAATAATCCTACGATAATTATGGTGAATACGATACTAGGGTACCAATGTGTAAAGTATGCGTTGGTTGTGGTTTCGTTAGGGTGTTTGTAATCAATGATTATTAATATCTTTTCTATAACTCAATGTTTCATCCGGCTAGGGCATGAGATCATCGGAAAGTATGGCGATAAAGGGCAAAGAGTAGTGCCAAAGAGTAACCATGTAAATTATCGTTTTCATAAAGAAAATACACACAAGTGCCCTCTCAGGTCATGATACGTCCACTCGGATCGCATCAAGAATAAGTCTTACTCAGATCATATTCGATTTAAGCATGCCCACGTCTCCGTATAACATACCCAACTAAAAACTACATATAAATCGATAAAATACGCGATATAACATGCAATATAGGACGAAAAGATATCAAAATCAAAGATTACAAAACCCTAACTACATCACAACCAACATGTATGAGATAGACATTCATGGAGAGAAAAGATTCAATATTCATAGACAAATACATTGTCAAATACTCAAATTACGTGTCAAATACACCAAATACTATAGAAAAGATAAAAAAATATATCACCAAATTCCTCCAATTGGACCCTATATCTCCTTTAACAATATATCCTAGCCTCTGTCTCCAAAGCCCCTAAAATCCACACACCAATACGCTCTCTAGTGCTCAAAATACCCAAAGAATACCCCCTAAAACCCTAAAATATGCTTATATACTGAGATTGCAGGTTTGGGGTTGCTAGTGGGTCCAAACTTGCTTTGTTTTCCATTAAATCCGCAACCACTGGGCACAACACACAAAGGTCATCTGATCTGGGCAGTACCTAATGAGATCTCGCCACGTGTCCTCTGTGGTTTTCCTTCGCCTGCACCCTCTTCAAAGAGTACACGTTTGTCTGGGTTTCGTTCTCAACCATTGGATCACAAATTGGTCGGTTATTAGTGCACCACGTCGCCCAAGTGATGCCAGCTTCGCTTTGAATTTGAATCTGATGAGGAGATGATCTCAGTCGTTGGATGAAGCAGTGGATCGTCATGATTGTGCCACATGGACAAGGCTCCCACTTTCTTTTTTATTTTTAACGACGTTCGTGGCCGTCGGATTCAAGATCAACGGCAACAGATTAGATGTGTCGTCAATCTGTCTGCGCCCGTCAGATGAAGCAGGAACGGTTACGATTCTACCAAGTAGCCCGCTTCTGAGATGCGGCACCGTATATGCAACTTATTTACGGCCGTATTTTCGTATTTTCATTGTATTACCTTCATTTAAATGGTATTCTGCATTTAAAAAATCATAGAAATTAGCATAGATTTCAGAAAAATATGAATAAATAGTCATTGGAATCGTGAGTATAAGATCTACTCATTAAAAATAATAAAAGTGCTGAAATACTCATATAATGCTATTTTGTGCATAGAATAAGAATATGCTCTAATAAATAATAATAATCTAAATACGAGTGTATTAGAGACCAAATACGCATCAAATATGCACAAAATGGTGCTAGATGAGGTGTTAAATATGCGATATTACCCTGAATCAGTGGAGATTTTTGGAAGTTGGCTCAATTAAGGCATTAAAGAAGCATTGGTCATCAGACGAGCTATATGTGCAGAGATAGCTCGTCTGCGCTCGGATCCGACCCCTCTGACTCTATACAAGTTAGATCGATCAGATGCCGAGCTATGGGGACTTTATTATTGCATAGATTCCTCAGTCGAATGGTAGGCGGCTCAATGGATCGACAACTCTATGGTTCGGGCCATCGGATAGCTCTAACAACTTGGCTCGGCACTTCGGTCGCTTGGTCTTCAGAAGGAGGCTCGATCATTAGGAGGGGGACCACTTAGAAGCGGTGGAGACCCAGTATGGTGTGACAAATTAATTGCGTAGAGTTGCGATAAGGATGGGATTCTGTTAAAGTCAAGATTCATATATTTTGGGGACTCCTCCTCAATGATGCACCTATTATAACCTAGGGGTATATATATGGAGTTTTAGAGGAGGGTTTAAGGAGGAACACATTTGAGGGAACTTTGAGCCGCCATTTGTAAAAGCCAACTTTGAGAGATTTTGTTGTGAGCTTTTGGAGAGAATATTGTGTGCTTCTTCTTCGTTTGGGATATGAAGATTTATATTATTCTCTCCTTTCGTAATAAAGCTTATTTATGTTCCATTGGCTGGTCGACGGCCTAAATTTTTATCTCTCATAGAGCTTCTCATTTGCATTTGTTGCTCGTCCTCATCCCGATCATCTGACGATCGGACACGTTTCTGCATCCATCGCACAACAGTAGGTGCCATTAGCGGGCCGAACCAGGATAAAATCTATGTCGTTTTGTGTTTGATTTGTTGATTTCTTGATTATTTGCTCTTATCATGATTTGGTTGGTTGGATATATGTTATTATTGATTCTCTATGTAAGATCAGGACATAGTGATTTTTTGGGGTCGTTATTCGTCAGTTCTGCTAGAATGGTTTGAAGGACGAGTCCGTGAGCTCACGCATCCACTACTTTCGTTGTTTTTCCTCTCAACTACTCCATTTTATGGAGCAACTCTAGTAAAAACAAAATTGTATGTAACTCCATGGGTTTTACAAAACATTTGCAAAGCTTCATTTCTAAATTCTGCACAATGGTCTATCCTGATGGATATAATATCTAAAAGAATAATCTTTGAATACGTTTAAAAAATATTTCAAATTCACTTAAGGCATTATTTCACATTGTATCTAGAATAATCATCAATTATAACTAAGGCATTTCTACTACCATTAAGAGATGATATCTAGTAGGACAAAATTAATCCACAGAAGGAGTTTGAGTGGCCTACGACAATTAAGCGCTCCAATACTCTTTAAAGTACTCTTATGCAATTTGACACATTGACAAGAATAACAAATCTTCTCAAGTTTGAAATTCATTTTAGGTAAACTCCTTACCGAATCTTTCCTAGACACCTTATTTATTTTATTAAATTGACATGACCAAATGTTCTATACCATAAAAGAAGGCCATTACATGAGACTATTGTAATGCCCCGATCCTTGGGATACGCGAAGAGAGAGTGTTAAGAAAGGAAATGTAAAAGACAGGCAGGTCCACCGCGCACTGCTAGGATAGTACCTGTAGCATTCCAAAGAACACAGAACATAAAAGAACCAACAACCCAAACTCAGATATATATATATGCTATTTGGGAGGTGGTGGTGGTTTTGGTGGTTTACTCTTGTATTGTTATGTATAGACCGGTGGCAGTAATGGTGGTTGCTGGGAGTGGAGGGTGACGGCGCTTGTGTCCTCTCCCCTCTCTCCCTAATACCGCTGTAACTTGCTACTGGTGTCTGTTGTAAATATTTTGGTGATTAATAAAGACAACTTTACGTGTC
The DNA here is from genome assembly GCA_030789695.1 of Scilla litardierei. Taxonomy (NCBI): domain Eukaryota; kingdom Viridiplantae; phylum Streptophyta; class Magnoliopsida; order Asparagales; family Asparagaceae; genus Scilla; species Scilla litardierei. The sequence continues at coordinate 46,299,809 of CM061133.1, forward strand.
AAATATATATATATATATATATATATATATATATATATATATATATATATATATATATATATATATATATATACAAACTGTGTATACAACATCCTTATACAATATCATATAAAACAAGAACTCTCATCCCACCAAGTACAAGAACATACACCCAAATCTCTCTCACTGAGCTAATCGGCATCCAACTCCATGAATCAACCTAAAAAGAAGGGAGGGGCACGTCACAGCTTGACCCAGTAGGAACTTCAAACCCAACTCACATGGTGCAATGGAATGCAATGCACTTATGCAATAAACCGTGAACTGACTCATATCATGTCACGCACCGCTTCCCTAAAATGGAGGCGAGACGTGAGAAGGTCCGCACGGGTGTGGAGCTGAGAAGCTACACGCCCGATAAGCGTCAGTAAAACAAGTGCAGGTCCCTGTAACCACGGACAGAACAAGATAATAACACAAGGAGAAACAGAAATAAGATTCCAAATCTCAGCATTGTCCAACATTAAAATTAAGTTCAACATCCAGAAAAGCCACCAGGCTAAAAGAAAGAGTCTAAAAGCCCAGAACAAGGCCAACAAAGACAAACAAAAACAGAGTATTGGTGCCACGCACTGACAACAAAAACAGTCTAACACGAAGAACACAAGCATCCTCTACGACTGATCACCCGTGTCCTCGTACTCCTCAACAAACGCAGGTTCTGACTCAGCGTCAGCAAACACCACGTCCTCCGCATCACTCTCAGGCTCGGGATCTAACAAGTGTCACCCAAAAGAGTAAAGAGGCACATGTCAGTAAGTCTAAAAGACTTGGGCAAGGAAACTGAAAGGAAAGTACACTAACAACCTAGCAGTTATGGTATGATGCATAACATGGCAAGTATAGTATGGAAGTGACAAGTAAAGGGAAGCACAATTAGCAAGTAGCAAGTATGTCGTGGATAACAAGTTTTACAAGTAAACACACGGACAAGTACAAGTCAAGTGGTTCACGTCAAGTGATCACGTCAGGTACACGTCATGTAAACAAGTTGTGCACAGAGATTTCGTCTGTTGGCTAGAGTGGCTGATCGGGCCAACTCGTAAGCTCATGTGACCGATTATCCCTACCCCTCCACGTGTATCGAGCCAGGGCATTACCCCGAACACGGAATGCTCGCTTCTGGATCGCGAGCCAGGAAGTGTATTTAACACGTATGGCGTAGGGTTATGCCTGCAACGTAGGTGCCTAGCCGGAAACAAGTAGATCGGGCATTGGCTATCAACCAACACACGTGGCCCGCTTCTGGAACACGAGCCAGGAAACACAAGTATTATAGCGTGTGCTACGAATGCGACATTCAACATGGATAGCATGGATGACAATTAATTCGCGTACCGTTAATTAAAATTAAACGTGACATGGTAGTACTTATGCAACATGATAAATGACGGATCTAACTTCGTTGTCAAGCTAGTTCCTGAAATTGCGCCTAGGCGAGTATCATTTCGTCGCCTAGTCTCTTTTACGCCTACAACAAGCAAATGGCCTAAGACATGGCCAAACCCCTAAGTGGCAAGTTTCACTTGCCTAGCACCGAGGATGAAGATCACGAAGGTTCGTCTCACAAATGCTAATCTACGGGGAAAGTCACTGTTATGGAGAAACAATCATCAAAACAACATCCATTTTCATTAGGGTTTTACAAAAACACAAATGGGTTAAGAGAACATTATAGGATCGAGTTATTTCCGAATCGTTAGCGGAAGAACGATGCCGAGCAAGCACTGTGACGGAAGAACGATCCGGGAACCTACGGTTCAGATCTGAAAATGGGGAGAAAATCTGGAGAAATGAGATTTTGGGGGTTTTGGGGGTTTTCCGGCGACCTAGAGGTGGTGGCCGGCCTAAATGGAGAGGGAGAGGGGCTCTTGATGAAGAAGGAAGGCTAGGGGAAGATGGATGATGATTTGGGGAAGAAGGAGGCTCGGGAGAAATGAAGAAAGAAAGTAAAACATTTGGGAGGGTTTAAATAGGCACAAGCCGGCGGCTGGGCAAACCCTAGGTTTACGATAGCAGTTAGTCGGTCAAAGAAGGGTTGTTGACCGACTAGTTCAACAACTAGTCGGTCGGTCGACCAACTGTGACCGACTAAAACCAAACAGTAACTCAGGTTGTCGAAATGGTCAAAGAATTAGTCGGTTAAAGAACAATGGCTGACCGACTAGTTTGCAACCTAGTCGGTCGGTGGTTGTTCTTGGACCGACTAACGATAAACATTAACTCAGGTGAAATTTACCAAAGGAACTAGTCGGTCTGAGAGCAAGTTCTGACCGACTAGTTTCACATCTAGTCGGTCGGTGGTTGTTCTTAGACCGACTAAAAGTAAACAGTAACTCCTGTACATTTGATTCAATGAACTAGTCGGTTCCAGTAGAGTTCCTGACCGACTAGATCTCAATCTAGTCAGTTGGTCCCCCCTTCTTGAACCAACTAAAGTGCACGAAAAGTGCCGAATTGAAGCGCGAAGTTCTAGAAAGATTCCTACGGCTTCTAGGATCACTCTAACTCTAAAATATGAGCGATTTGAAGTTTGTCATGAGTGAATTACTCCAAGACTCAACGATCTAAGGAAGAAGCTAGAAAATCACAACGAAATGAACGAAAACGAAAGCTACGGAGACGAAAACCACACATGCGGAGAAAATCCACCAAAACATATATATATAATATAGATAATCCAAATGCATGAAAACCAGTCGTTACATATCATATCATGGAAGGTGATGTAAGTAACCATATAACCACATCACATATGAAATTATAAATGACATAAATAATGGAAACACGTACCGGCGGCAAAGGAAGACCAGCAAAACAAAGTGAGAACTACAGAAAGAGACGTAAACTGCAACGTATCCCTTCATTATGTGATAGGCCTTGTGGTTCCCATGACGTTGCCCAATGGAAAAACATAACCCATAAGCATATCATCACAACAAATGGCCATGCACTCACGTGCCATGCCCATCATATCCATAACCACATACCACCACCATAACCACATTGGGGGATGCCATGTCCACCCTCTAACCTCCCATCACATACAACCCTAGAGCCCTTAACCATACAACACATTCTACTACCATGTTTCATGACAATAATAAGACAACATTTCATTCTTATCCCATTTCATCCCATTTCATTCTCATTTCATATCTTTCATTCACCAACACAACACCATGGCACTAGGGCTACAAGAGACCCTATGTCGAAAAGTAAGGGTGGCCTCAAGCCCCCATTTACATCACATAATTATATCCAATTACACATATCCCTTCATTATTCTCATGTTAGCATTTTTCATGCAAAGAAGAGTGGAAAATTAAGCATCCAACATTTTATATAAGAGTAGTTTCATATAATCATGGAAACAAAACATTCAAAGCAACATGAATCATATTCATGACATCAAATGATTCAACACATCATATTAATTCAAACTTGAATGCACCATGCCTAGGGGTTTCCAAAAAACCCCTAAATATGCAAGCTTTAATCAATATGCAATGAAATGAACATGAGAGCTAGGGTTGAATTCCTACCTCTTGAAGAATCAAAAGCCCTCTCTTAACCGTAGATTAGAGACCCTCCATCTACTTCATGAAGCCCCCATGGGAAGAAATGAGAGGGAGAAGATGTGATGACAAAAATGAGAAGAAGAGAAAGAGGAAGATGGAGAAGAGTGTAGGGAGAAGGGTATAAATAGATTAGTTTTCTTTCCCTCCAAGAAAGGAATATTCTAAGGAATATTCTTTACTTTCCATCCAAGAAAGGAATATTCTAAGGAATATTCTTTTCTTTTTATTCAAGAAAGGAATATTCCAAGGAATATTCTTTCCTTTTCATTCAAGAAAGGAATATTCCACGGGAATATTCTATGTGGACAATGACCAAGATACCCCCCAACTTATAGGTAATTACAAGTTTGCCATTACTATACATGCACACCATTACTTAATACACACTTGGCCAAAAGACCAATTTACCCTTCGCACTTCTAACTATTTACAAGTATGCCACTAACCCTAACCCCTTTCACACTAACCCCTCTCAAGGGTCACCCCCAATCATGCCAATATACACACATAACTATACATATATACTCATTGGAGCATCCCTATCTTCAAATACAAATACACCACACTAGCACTTAATTACAGGCTTGCCACTCCCGTGAACACTTCCTACAACCATGCACACACATCCATTTATATATATATATGTATGTATGTATGTATGTATGTATGTATGTATGTGTGTGTGTGTGTGTGTGTGTGTATATATATATATAATCATAAAATTCAAAATATCACTACTACTACAACCACTACTACTAATAATAGTATCCACGTAGGCAAGCAAATACACACAAATAGTTCGCATAGCACTCAGCCGCGTACACTTATACCATATATGGAAAAATGAGCCATGACAACTACCAAGCAAACTTTTGAATCATAAGCATCCATAGACAATATATAAATAGCATCTCTACGTTTACTACTAATCAAAACAATTTGCATTGCATTATCATAGACTAAACTTGTATCACTAGTAAAGACAACTTTATAACCTCTATCACTAACTAATCAAATTATGATTTAGTCCACTAACTAAGCCAACATTTTCAATAAGAGGGTTAGAGGGGTTATCAACATTACAAATACCAATAATCTTCCCACTTTTATTGTCTCCTAATGTCACGTTTTCCCATTCTTCATTTGTACTGAATTCAATAGCTTGGGTTTCCTAGTCATGTGTGCGAAGCACCCACTATCCAATATCCATGTCTCTTTAGTAGGCACCAGAAATAAAATTTCTAAAGCACTTAGTATCCACAAAAGTTGTGTCCAAAATATTAGCCCAACAAGTTCTTCACTAGAGACGAAACTCAATATCATCATAAAAATATAACATATGCAAAAACAGAATGAAAATTGAACTATTGCCTGGAAATTCCTAAACTAGTCAATTAGTGCATCTACATTGGTTGAATACTCTGTAGGAATTTGAAAGTTCTCTGATAGTATCAGAAAATTAGTCGACTGCAATATATATACTAATCGATTACATATAACAGAATGTATAATATGATCTATACAAGACATCTAATCAAACTAATCTTATCAAAGACGATCAAATTATAATTTTAACTAAATTATACTAATCTAAACTAGGGTTCAACAAAATAGACACAAAACATGGATACCCTAACAATCACGGTTTCAAATAGGATCATCCATTAAGAACCAAAATCCAATTTGGAGTTGACTTCCTAGCATGCATAATACGATCATAAAATACTTGCATATCATGCACAAAATTGTTTATATACGCATTTCTATCTCTTTGATTTAAATTCTTAGAAACCCAAATTCTATCATCAAGCAATTTTATATGGTTTCTAGCATCGTGTACAAGGTATGGTTTCTCCGTATGTTTAGGATAAAAATTGAAAGCATTGGGTCTACGATTATGAGCATATCTACCATACATAGAAGTATAATTATTATTATTAGCATAAAGACTACCTTTAGCATGATTATTGTTGAGTATTGATTCCCCGGATTTGGTTTTGGATGATGAACAAACATAAATATCGTGAACTAACTCTTTGTGAGCGCAGTTATGGAGATCGTCGCCAAACTTCTATGAACATCAAAAGCGACATCTCGAGACTTCTATGAATTATCTTCTTAATTATTTTAAAGTACTATTCACCCCCCCTCTAGTACTTGTGCAGTTGCTACGTTGGGCATTACATTTGGTATCAGAGCCAAGTAACTAGCTATGTCTTCCAACGACAACAAGACCGTACGTCCACCTTCAGACTACAGCACCTTCAGGAACCGTGAAGGAGCTTCTTCAGTGATGAAAGGACACTCCTCGACGAGGCCTCCCTTCTTCAACGGTACCAACTATGGGTACTGGAAATGCCGGATGGAAATTTTACTCCGGAGTTCTTCACTATGGAGAGCCACGTTGACGGAGTACGTCGAGCCCGAAGAAGAAGATTTTGCTAAGTGGACTACCGCGGAGGTCGCCGTGGAGGTATGCAATGCCAAGGCAATGAACACCTTGCAATGTGCTTTGGAGCCCGAGGACTTCAACAAGATATGCACATGTAAGAGTGCATATCAAATATGGAACTCTCTCCTCATCTTGCATGAAGGAACGAGTAGGGTAAGAGACTCCAAACTCGTAGTTGTAAATAAACATTACGAATTATTTCATATGCAACAGGGTGAGAAGATGAAGGAGTACTATGCTCGTTTCGTCGACATCACTAACGAGTTGGAGGCTCTTGGAAAGACCTACACCCAAAAGGAGAAAGTCTCCAAGATCATTGACGGGCTTCCTTCTTATTGGGAGAAACATACCTTCGCCATCGAGGAAGGTAATGATATGAGTAAGTGCACTGTCATTCAACTAATGGGTACCTTGATGTCTTATGAGGTACGCAAGGATAGCAAACTTAAGTTGCAGGACAAGATGAAGTCTTACTTGAAGCAAGACGAGCCAAAGAAAAAGGCGATTGCATTCAAGGCCGCTCCATCTACATCTACTTCTACCGATGATGAAGACTCGGAAGACGAGTTGGACTTGGAATCCATTGCCCTCATGGCAAAGAAGTTCAACCGATTCTTCCGGAAAGGTAATTTCAAGAACAAATCTAAATTTAGTTCTTCTAACGCCTCCGCTCCTTTGTGCTTTAAATGCAATAAGACCGGACACATGAAAGCGGATTGTCCTCAAAACAAGCAAAAGGAGAATTGGAAGGCACCAAAGTTCGACAAGTCAAAGAAGTACAAGAAAGGGTACAAGAAAGGACTTGTCGGGACATTCACTGACTCCGAGGATTTCTTAAGTGGAGAGTCGGATGATGAGCAAGTGGAGCAAGCACACATGTGCTTCATGGCAAGAGAGGAACATGATCAAGGATCTTCCTCCGATGATAGCGAGGATGAAGGCGACAATGAGGTAACAATGGATGACCTTCGATTAGCTAACGAACAAATATGGTCTAAGTATTCTAAATTAGTAAATAGATATACTAAGATAAAAGATGAGTTAGCTAGCATCCAAACCTCGCCTAAATCTATCGTCATCAACAGACACTGTTGTTGAAGACTTGAGAAATGAGATTGTGAATCTCAAATCTCAACTTGAGCATGTTCACATTGAGGATTCGGAGGAACAAAAGATAGCAAATTTAACTTCTCAAAACTCAACTTTGAGTATTGAGAATGAGAATCTCAAATCTCGTGTTTATGTTCTCACATCGCAAGTGTCCACTTTGGATGCTTCTATGCGTTCTCTCACCGAGAAATATGAGTGCACATTAGGCCGAATTAATAAATTCAATAAAGGTAAGGACCATTTGGATAAAATCCTAAGTGACTTACTTCCGGCCAATCACCACATTGGCTTGGGGTATAAGATGGGAAATTCATCCAAGTCGTCTACTACATTTGTTAGGCCAACTTCCGATGCCTCAACGAGTGGTAGCAAACACTCTATTGGTAGTTCATCTACCAATGGTGCTTCCACTTTGTACACACCCTCGTTTGGAAAGAAACCCACTTTGGGTGGACCTCCAAAGAAGGGTCATGCTTATATGTACACCAATACCATGCCACGTAGGAACACGCATCCTACTCCACATGTTCACACATATGATGATTTCTATGCACCACATCCACATGCACGTGCACACCATGTGAGACACCCTCATACACGTGTTCCTCCACATGCATATGTTCACCCACACCGTCATGTGAACAATTATCATCATGCACCATTTCATCATGTGCCATATGCCTATCCACGACATGCATCACGTAGAAATCAACAACGCATGCATGCTCCTAATAGGAATAGGGCTACCAAAATCTTCACTATTTGGAGCCCGAAGGACACAAACATGGATGAAAAACAAGTTTACATGAATTCTTATTTCATGAATGTAGTGCATAGTGATGATTATGTGGGGAAGTCTAAGTCCAATTGGACTTGGCTTCCAAAGGTCTAATCTTTTATGACCCAATGACCTTGGGTACCATGGAATGATATGTTTAGCTTTAGGTACTCAAAAAAAAGAAACGGAGCAACAAATCCAAATTTGGCTCCAAGAATAATTGGATACTCGACAGCGGGTGTTCAAAACACATGACGGGTGATGCTCAATTGCTCTCCGGAGTGGTGCCCATTGCAAATGGGAACCGGGTAGTCTTTGGAGGCAATGAGAGCGGAACCATCATAGGTGTTGGTAAAGTAGAGCCAAAGAATATTAATGAAGCGTGCGAAGATAGTGCTTGGATCCTTGCCATGGAAGACGAACTCATTTAATTCGAGAGGAATGAGGTTTGGGAGCTTGTTCCATTGCCATCGAAGAACCACACCGTTATAGGAACAAAGTGGATTTTCAAGAACAAGACCGAGGAGAACCAAATCTTCGTCTGGAACAAAGCTCGGTTAGTAGCTCAAGGCTATCGGTAAGAGGAAGGTATCAATTTCGAAGAATCCTTTGCTCCGGTAGCTAGATTAGAATCTATTAGATTATTGTTATCTTTTGCATGCCATAAAGATTTTAAACTCTTTCAAATGGATGTAAAAAGTGCGTTTTTAAACGGAGATGTTGTTGAGGAAGTGTATGTTTCTCAACCTCCGGGTTTTATAAATGAAAAATTTTCAAATCATGTTTTCAAACTTAAGAAAGCACTTTACAGTTTGAGACAAGCTCCTCGAGCTTGGTATGACCGTTTAAAGAATTTTCTTTTGGATTTAGGTTTTAAAATGTGAGAAGTTGATTCTGCATTATTTGTTAAGTATTCGAATAATGATATTATTTTAGTTCAAATTTATGTTGATGATATCATTTTCGGTGCTACTAACTTCACTCTTTGCGAAGAGTTTTCTAATGTGATGAATGATCAATTTGATATGAGCCACATGGGTGAGCTCAAATATTTCTTTGGTCTCCAAATTCGACACATGAATGATGCAATCTTCATCCACCAAACCAAGTACACGGTGGAGTTGCTAAAGCGATTTGGAATGGAGAATGCCTCCGGCAAGAAGACTTCAATGAGCACGACTACACATCTTAATAAAGATACGGGCGGCAAAGATGTAGACATTCGTCAATATTGAGGTATGATAGGTAGTTTTTTATATCTTACCGCAAGTAGGCCCGATATTATGTTTGACGTATGTGTATGTGCTCATTATCTGTATCAACCTAAGGAATCTCACTTAGTAGCAGTAAAACATATTTTCCGTTATTTAAGTTACACACTTGACTTTCGATTACTTTATCCAAAGTCTAGCACATATGAGTTAATCTCATATAGTGACGCAGATTATGCGGGATGCAAATCCGACAGGAAAAGTACTAGTGGCACTTGCCATTTTATAGGAAATTCTCTTGTCTCTTGGTTTTCCAAGAAGCAGAATTCCGTATCACTTTCAACCACCGAGGCCGAATATATTGCCGCCGGTGCTGCGTGTGCTCAGGTTCTTTGGATGAGACACACTCTTAAAGACTTTGGTATAAACTGTGATACTTGCCCTATCATGGTGGACAACCAAAGTGCAATTTCTCTCTAAGCATCCGGTACACCATTTCCGCTCTAAACACATAGATGTCCGTCACCATTTCTTATATGATCATGTTGCTAAAAAGGACATCATTTAGTGTACGTTGAAACCCAGAAGCAAATCGCCGATATTTTCACGAAACCACTCAAGGAAGACTCCTTTGTGCTGTTGCGTCGAGAATTGGGGATTATTGGTGAATCCGAGATTTAGGATTCATATGTTCAATAATCTTGCATGATATTAAAATTTGTTTATATATGCTCATGCTAGATTAATTGAGATTTTCTGGATTTTTGGTTGAATTTTCGGAATTTACGCTCGAATTATTCATAAACGTCGTATTTAATATTTTCGATGTTTTATGGGGTAATATAATGATTAATGAGAGTATTACGATGTTTCGTCCAAGTGCGATTAGGAGAGAACTCAAAATTTCGAAATTTCAAATTGTTGGACTCTGTTAGTCGGTTCATGTTCACTGACCGACCGACTAGATTTAGTTCTAGTCGGTCAGTGAATGAACTCAGACCGACTAACTCAAGCCCTAATTTTGTCCTCAGTTACTGTTTGCACTTAGTCGGTTCAAGCTCATTGGCCGACTGACTAGATCGTCATCTAGTCGGTCAGCGCTTGAATTGTGACCGACTAATTACGCAGGGACTGCATTGTCTTTTCGACTTCCGATCGATTTATATCCTCTCCGCACTGGCTAGTTCACTTTCTAGTCGGTGTGAAATTTCTTCTCAGCCAAATACCCCCGAAATCCCTTCGTATTCCTCCTCTCCTCCGCCGTTGACCGCCGTTTTCTGGCCATCTCATATCTTCTCTGGCCGTCGATCTCCTCTCTCCGCCTCTTAGGGTAACTCTATCACTCCCTCTAAGCTTTTAGACCTAGGTTTCTGCTCGATTTCAATTTCTTTCGGTTTAGGGTTGGTGCTAGGGTTTCGACCTAGGTTCTTTGTCGATCTCGTTTGTTTGCGCGTGTCTCGTCTCGATTATGGCGAAGACACGCATCCCGATTGAACCCTTGCGTCCGTCACCCATGACTGTAGAGTCGCCTCATACGAACCCCCCGCAACCCAAATGCCGATCAAAATCGACCCATCCATCGTCTTCTTCGCCTCCTCTTAAGAAGAAGAGGACGACGACCGACAAGCCTAGATCTCAGCCCAAACCTAGGAAGCAGACCGTGTCTCCAGCTTCATTCCGTGCTCCCACTCCTCCAGCTGATTCTGACTCCGACACGGAATATATTCCGGAGTCCGAGCATACCGCTAGGGCTCCTACTCCTCCACCCTGTTCTAGCACTCGTCAGCCTAAGGGGAAGGCTCCCATGCCGGTGGGCGGTGTAGATATGTCGTTGTGTCGCGATGACCCGTTGTGTCTCGCGGCTTACAACCATATAGAGCACTGTCCTCTACTATTGGATCACTTCGTTCAGTTCTCCGATTTCCCACATCTAGCCGATCTTCTTTCCCATTCTGGCCTCATAGATTATCTTCGCCATGACCCTAAGGCGAATCCACACCCGTACCCCCGTCTAGTCAAGCTTTTCTATGCGAACCGTGTTCGCGGTCAGTATGACGAGACCCATTCCATTGAGACGACTGTCTTGGAGACACCGATTGTCCTCACGGCAGAAGTCTTAGGGGATTTGATAGGTGTCTCCTCATCTGGCTTTCTTCCTGCTGATATCTCTGTCGATGACATTTCTGCTCGTGATCAGGCCATGCTCGCTGAAATGTTCCATGTCATCCCTCCCGCCATGATTGGCGTCCCATCCAAATCTTTCAAGCCAAACGCTTGGGTCTTGAATCTTATCTTGAAGTCGTGCCTCCTTCCAAAGTACGGCTCATCGAGCTTGCCATCCCAGCCATTCCTTAAGCTGATCTACGCTCTCTTTATGGGGAGCGAGATCAATAGGGCTAGGATTATTCTTGATAAGATGGATTCCTTCGAGTGTATTAGGAAATCCACAAAATCAGCTCACATCCCATACCCTTGCCTTTTGATCCTTGTCTTCTGTCACTTCAAGGTCCCTCTCCCTCCCGATTATGAGCGTCTCCTTGGTCCTCCCCTGAATGCAACGGCCGTCAAGAAGTCTCTTGCGGCGCTTCGTCACGTTCAGAGGACGACTCCTTCAGCTTCAGCTTCTGCTGCTCCTCCACCTCCTGCTCCTACTCTCGCTGAGTTTACTGTCTCTCTGAGACGTGTTGAGTCTTGTGTCGCTCGTTCTGAGGAGATGCTCGCTCGCATCTGCTCTCGCTTGGGCATTGAGGTTCCTCCGTCAGTTTTTGACGAGGAGGAGATGGATGAGAATGAGCTCCAGGAGCTCGTTGGATCTGCTGCTCGTGCCCTAGAGGGTACGTCAGCTGCTGCTGCTACTTCTGCTGGTGCCACAGAGAGCACACCTGTTGCCACCATCCCTTCGGTGGATACTTCGTCTGGTGCTCCCGAGGCCACTCCCGGTGCGACTCTACCATCTGTGGACACTCCTGCTGACCCAGTGACCACCACTCCTCCTACAAAGCCTACTGCTGCTGCTGACCCTGCCTCCACCTCCTGAGCTTGCTTGGAGGACTCTCCCTAATGCACTTTGGATGATATATATTGTAGTGAGAGTATGGGTTAGGATAGTTTGGGTGGTTATTACTTTTGATGTATTTTTGATGTTTTGATGATACACTTTTGATGTATGTTTATTTTGATGTATGTGCGATATATGTTGTATGATGTGCCACGATCTGAGGATCGCTATTATGTATGTTGTCAGATGTATCCATTTTGTTATATATATATACATCGTGTTGACATTTACCTCTTTTGTGCACATTATATGTTTGTCTCTGATGTTGACTTCGTCGCTCGACGATTATATTTGATTTAATAGAAATTATTTCTATGAAAACATAGAATTGTTTTCCATGCACTTAATTCATCGAGAATGTTGATATTGGAGAGTATATTCCATAACTAAATATGTGAAATTAATTTGAGTTTTGATGATTTCATTTTCGATTTTCAACTATGGTCTTGTTGGCACGCTTTGATTTAATTCGTACTTTCCCTTGGTGTCATTTGGACCATGGTCGTATTCTACGACTCCCGTGCTTTTATTTTAGCCATTGTTGTTGTCGTTGTTCTCCTCCCGCTCTTTTTGCTTATGCCAAAGGGGGAGAGAATTACTAATGACGATGCGCTACATGATAATTCAAAGCAATTTACCGTGAATCTAATTTGATATGTTAGATTCAGGGGGAGTGAAGATATAAAAATGGATTTCAAATCCGATATTTCAAATATTTTAATAATTGGATTCTCATTTTATACTTTCCTCGTCTGCTTGATGCGTATGATTATTATTTAATTTGGAATTAAAGTGTCATCAATGCAGGGGGAGTAAGTAAATTTCATTTGAATCATTATTATTGATTATTATTTATGTTGGGTTGTCATCACCAAAAAGGGGGAGAATGTTGAGTATTGATTCCCCGAATTTGGTTTTGGATGATGAACAAACATAAATATCGTGAACTAACTCTTTTTGAGCGCAGTTATGGAGATCGTTGCCAAACTTCTATGAACATCAAAAGCGACGTCTCGAGACTTCTCAAAGCACGTGATCGTATGCTTGAAGCTTCGTTGAAGCTCAAGGACCATTATTGAAGTCAAGAGATTCGAATCGAAGCATTTGAAGACGGTTCGACAAGTTTTATTTATAGTCTTCTCGCTTCGTTTCGTAGAATGTTAAGCCTTGAGTAGGTCTTACATTTTAATCTTCATAACGCTCATATCTTAGAGCTAGGAACTTATTAGAAGCCCATACAAACTTTCCCGAAGCTTCGCGCTTCGATTCACGGCTTCTTGTGCATGTTAGTTAGTTCAAGAAGAAGAACCAACCGACTAGATGGCAATCTAGTCGGTCGGCAATGCTTCTTGAATCAACTAGAATGCCTTCTCTATTTCTAGCTCATTCACTGTTTATAGTTAGTCGGTCAAAGAACATTCACCGACCGACTAGTTGTGAAACTAGTCGGTTAGGAATCCTTCTTAGACCGACTAGTTGTATGTTCAGTTTTTCAGCCTGAGCTACTGTTTATCATTAGTCGGTCTAAGAACGATTGTCGACCGACGATTTGAGAAACTAGTCGGTTAGAATTTGTTCTCAGACCGACTAGTTCAACTTGATTTCAGTCTATACTACTTTGACTCTTAGTCGGTCAAAGAACACTCATCGACCGACTAGTTATGAAACTAGTCGGTTGGCAAGTCTTCTTAGACCGACTAGTTCTATATTCCCTGAACTTCTCTATTGACTGTTTACCTCTTAGTCGGTTCATGTTGAATCACCGACCGACTAGTTGATGAACTAGTCGGTGAGTGATCCTTCTTGGACCGACTAGTCTGCTTCAAAATAGAGCCGTTGGAGCATTAAATGCCACAAATTTTGCTCTCTCTTTCCTCTATCCTATATATACTTGGAGTGCTGCTTTCATAGCATTCAAGGCTGATATTAATTGATCTTTAGAGAATCAAAGAGAAACATTTAATCCTCATTCAAAGCTCATTCATTTCTCACTTGAATCTCTCCCTCACTCTTATTTCAAAAGAGAGATTCATTGATTGTGAGCCTTCCTAGCCAAGAGCTTGATTCTAGGTCACCAACATCCTCCTAGGCTTCCATTGCTGATCTACATCTTGGAGCTAGGGTTTGGTGCCTTCATCTTCCCCAAAATCCTATTTGCCCTAAATCGTAAGTTTTACTCAAGGCATAGGATTTTGTCGGTAAGTTCGTATTTCATTTACTTTGATATTGTAAGTGTTTTACTCTCGGTTGTGAGAGTTTGTTTGTGATCTCGGGTTGTGGGATTCACAATTTCATTTGTGTATGATTTGATCTTGTAGAGTTTTCTACAAGTATTTCATAGTGCAAATTTGAGTTAGAGGTTTCTAACTCAAGTATCCGGAGGGGATCAAGGTGTTTGGGACGTAGGATTACCGTGAACAAGTCGGGAAGACTTGGGTGGATCCGAACCCGTTATATCGTCTGTTTGCGATTGCATTTCTTTGTTGTCAATATTTACATTTCCGCATTGTTGGTTGAGTTTGCAAGATAATTAGGAATTATCTTCTTAATTATTTTAAAGTACTATTCAACCCCCCTCTAGTACTTGTGCAGTAGCTACGTAGGGCATTACAATTATTTCTAACAACAAGATTATTTCTAACAATATTTCTAAAAGTAGAAACATGTGTACATGGAGGAGTGGCTCTTGCACTATGATTATTTTTAACGTTATCAAGTTTAAGAACAAGTTCTTCATGCTTAAGCTTATTCACAGAAATATCACTAGCAAGCAAATCAACTCTAACATTCAAATTTAAAATAGAGATGGCATTCACATTCTTCAAACATTCATGATCATGTAATAAACCATCATATTCAGTTTTAAGCTTGCCATGATCAATAAGCAAAATATTATGACTATCTTCTAACTTTTTATGATATTTCTTTAACTACGAGTGTACACTAACAAGTTTCTCATGTTCCTATATAGCATCTAAAAAGTCCTAACTCATTATTATCATCATTGATTCTCGGAGAATATTGTATATTTTCCCCCGTATTTGACATCATTTTGCACATTTTATTTGCTTATTTGGACTCTAATACATGCATTCTCATAATATCCTTTAACATTGTAGTTTAACACATTTATATGCCAAAAAATTATTTTATTGCTTATTCTTGGTTCATTTTATTTTTTAGGTGAAGATTGCAATTTTTCGAGTCCAACGACTATTTTTCCAGATTTTGCAGACGTCAGGGCAATTTTCTGGGAATTTTCTAGGCCAAGAAATCATTATCTGGAAAAGAAAATTAAAAAAGAAAAGAAAAGAAAAACTATCTTTCGGGTGGCCTAAATGGCCGGCCCATGTTTAAATTAAAGTAAATGAAAAAAAACGTAAATTGGCATGGGGTCCGGCCCAAGTTGCTGACATGCAAGCCAGCAGCCCGCACAAAATATGCAGGCTGCTACAGTTGAGAGGGCAGGCACCATTTAGTTGGTTAGGCGGCTGCAACCCGATCCTACCAACCATCCTAACCGCGCGTACACATCAACGGTTTGGGCGGTTGCGGGTCGGGAGCTGCGCACACACAGCAGCAGTTCAAGTGGTTACGGGTCGGGCGCACAACACCCGAACCGACTCTACCCGGCTGCCTTTTCGGTTGAATTAGTTGTGGGTTTTGGGTCCAAACCCTGCACATTTTTGGACTTGAAACAAATTTAGAGCATTTTTTGAGGGTTCTGGCATAATTCTTCACCATTGCATCTTCCTTCTTCAGATTTTTAGGGTTTTGGAGGCCATTTGAGGTCAAAGAGCTTGGAGGAGCAAGATTGGAAGGCAAAGGCTTCATCTTTGAGAGATCTTAGGCTATATCTTCCCTTTATCTCTTGTATTTATATTTGTCTTGAACATTTTTGTATTGGAATGATGGTTTAATATGAAAATGTCTTTTCTTTCATAATGTTGGGCTAATATTGTTTTGTTTTGTTTTGTGTTGTAGCTATGGTTTATTTGCTCTATGCTTCCATTCATCTCTAGCAACACATAATGTTTAACTCATAGGATTGATGGGTTGTTTATTGATGAGCATTTATTGTATATACTTTCCCCCTTTTCATACACATTTTTCATCGTTTATTTCTCTGATTTTACCCGTTTTCTCTTCCTCTTTTTCTGTTATGGTCCCTTATGTGATTTTCAAGATATATATGCTGATTAGGGACAATATGGCGTGATTATGATGTAAAAGGGATAAAGGAGCGGAGCCAGGAGCTCCGCGTGTGCAAATTAGTGAGAAAAGAGAAAAGTTGTGATACACACGGCCGTGTCGATGTCGACGCGTCTGCGTGAGAACAACACATCTGAGTAGGACACAATTCCATGCGGCCATGCATATATAAAGAAAACGGCCGAGTCAATAAGCTCCAGAACCCATTTCCATGTGGCCGCGTAAAGGATCTCCAAATGGTCGCATCACTGAGGAGTTGATTTGAAGATACGTTATTGACGGGGCCAGCATGACAACAAACGATGCGGCCACGTAATCCAGACAAACCAAAAACCAAACGGTCGCTCCACGTGACTGTTTAGATGCTGACGTGTACGTCGAGTTGGATTCAACGCAGCCGCATCTATAGCAACACGACCACATCGCTGTAGCCTCCGTGCCCCCAATTTATGCACTGGGATGATGCGACCACGTTATTTTCATTGCGATCGCGTCGAATAGGGTTTCTATACGAATCCGAGCACCGCCAATGAGTAGTTGGGGGGTCTTTTTGGTCTTTTTGAGAATGTTTAAAAGCTCTTCTTCTTCCTTGAGCAAACACAACTTCTGTTTTATCCATTTTTGGGGATTTTTGGAGTTTTTTTAAGAATTTCTAACTCTATTATTCATCATTTTTAATTGCTATAGTTAGCTTCTTTCTTGTAATAACTTAGATTCCTTAATAGAAGTTTTCTATTTTGACATCACCATTGTGTATTTTCATCTCTTGTGCTTATATCTTGTATCCATGGCTTTGATCTCTTACCCAATGTTAGAAATCATCTCAATTGCAATGGGTAGTGAGTAGTTTTAATCTAGGGCAATGGATTGATCCCCATTGGATTAGGGCCATGTTTGGATGAACTTTTGATTAATTGCTTGGTTAATTGAGGACTTGGGGTATATTGGGATGCCATTTATCGTCGTAGATTCGACCCCCCTCCCTTTTGGACGATTGGATTGACCGCTGACGAGAGTCAAAACCAATCTGGGGTTTCGATCCTACGAGGATCCATACTATCAGTGTGACCGGCAAGAGTCGTGCACCGATTGGAGCCCTCCTAATATAGATCCAGCCCTCGAACGCCACAGTGATCGGGAGGAAGATTGAGCACATTCGTTGAGCAAAATGCGCCTAACGTATACTGATGTATCGACAAGAGTAGGCATCAGTATATGATAGGATAGGCCTATCATTGCATCGCGAGAGCGGTGGATATGAGATAACATAAGGGAATACCCTATTATGCACCACGAGAGTGTGGGTAGGTGAATGCCCTTAGGTTAGACGATCTCTCTTGAGTCCCAATGAACCCAATGATCGATCTCTTATTAATCCAACCATAACCTTAGTTCAATGGCGGGGATACTATAAGCCCTAGAGCTTTTATCCACTGATTCCACAATTTTATTCTCTCTTCGACTACCATTTGATAGCATAGCTCTCAAACAAAGACCCAAAAATCGGTACTCAACGAATGCCTTCATGTGTTCGACCCGTTAGCGGTATAATCGACACTGTGCGCTTGAGGTATACATTTTGTCAGCGTTCGCTCGCTTGACAAGATTTTTGGCGCCATTACCAGGAGGCACGGTTTGATATCGATTTTACTCTTTGTTGATAGATTTTATTTTTTTCATATTTATCTTTGTTATTAATTCTTGGTGATCTTAACGTTTTTCGTTTTTCTTTGGTTTAGCTCTCTTGTATGTCCAAGAGATATCAAGGCGTTGCGAACTTGCGTTTGCTAAATCCTGAGATTGAGGCCACTGTAAGAAGGCTTAACACCGAAAGGAGGAGGAGATTAGTGATATGTCCATATTTTCCTTACTATTATAGCATTATTTCATATCATTTTCTCCATCCAAAATTCACATTTATATATATTATAGCGTGTTTAACGATATATTCGAGTTTCATATAGAATTGTGGATTTTGATAATTTTGGAGTGCATTGGAGAAATTATAGGACATGGAAACATTCGCGCCACACAAAGCATCATTGGCAAGGTTCATTAGGTGTTTGACGAGGTATAGAAGAAGATTGGATGAGAAAAGTAGAAGAAAAGGAGAAAAGAAGCTCCCATGAAGAGTGGTCTGTTTTTTCCTAGGCAGCTCAGTCGAGCTGCTCAGCACTCGAATGAGCTGACATCCAAATCAAAGAGAATGCTTCAGAACGGATACGCACCACTCGACCAAGTGGAGAAGCTACTCGGTCGGATCAACTCGGCCAGCTATGAATATTTTCAACACTTAGCCAAGATTTGAGAGCCCGAGGCCACTCGATCGAGTTGATCAGCTGCTCGACGGAGTGGGCCCAAACAGTACGATGATTTCAAGGGTCTCTCCAGCGACTGTAGCTCGACCGATTAAGCAAGGCGACTCGACCAAGAAGATATGCTACTTGATCGAGCTCGAACAAAAAAGAACAGTGTTTTGAGAACTTTTCAGCCTACTATAGCTCGATCGAGCAGAGCGACTGCTCGACCGAACAACACATATCAGCCCAGGATTGAAGAAGGCCTAAATGGAGCCGCGTATCAGCACTCAACCAAGCTGTGCCGCTACTCGACCGAATACGGCGTTGCAACCTGACTTAAAGAGGGCCCCTCTGCCCAATTTTCCAGATTTTTGTGGTGTCCACCCCTTCGTATATAAGCACAATTTTTACCCTAGATTAGAGAGAAGTTTATTTTCCTTAGTTTTAGTTTTAGTTGGAGTTTCCTTAGAGAATTTTGAGAAACTTCATTATTGTTGAAGACAAAGTTTGGATTTTTATTAATTGTGTTTGCTTGGAATCTTGCCATCTTAATTCTCTGCGCTTGATTATCGATCTTCGACGTTTTGGTAACGATCTCTCATCTTTCTAGGCTTGTTTTGGTGTTTTCTATTGCGATCATGAATTCTATTACTATTATCGAATCTTCCATTGACTTTTCTATGAATCGTGAGTAGTCTTATTTAGGGCTAATGGATTAGCCCAAGGATCTTAGGATTTAGATGTAAAGTTAGGATTTTTATATTGTTTTGGTATAGAATGGATGTGTTTTGGTTGATCCAGTGAAGTTTGTAGGAGATTCCAAATAGGATTTGTGACCACGACAGTGGCACACATCTTGGACGGATATCCTATGGACTTAATTAGGCACGTTAGTGAATTCAATTGAAGTTCGTGACTACGACAGTGGCATGCACTTTGATGGTTTCCATCGGCGTCCTATACTACTGATTGATGACTACGACAGTAGCGTCAATGAGAGCCACCAAATCACAGGTCAAAGCTCTATCCACAACAGTGACGTAAGTAGAGATTGAGAATAATTGTCGATTGTAATGCACGGATCGTGTGTGAGGTTATCCACGACGGTGGGGCTAAACACGGTATACGTTAGACGAGTGACACAACGACAGTTGGTCATGAGTTTTATATCTTTGATGCGATAATCTCTCCCTAATAAATCCAATTCAACATAGGAATTCTAACTTAGCATTGACATCCGACGATCTTAGTGGTGACTTCTATTGCCCTAGTCTTTTATATTTTCGATAATCCTATTTGAGAGATAAATGTGACAACTGTTCTGAGTACACCAACTGACACTTTTCTGAGATTTAGAACAAAGCCCAAGTCTACATAAGCACCTGCCTTCCTGTGGATTCGACATTTTACTATATTACAAAGCATTGACACCGTGCACTTGCGGTAAGTTTTCGGAGTTAAAATCCAAATCGACCAAGCTTTTGGCGCCGTTGCCGGGGAGGCAACATTTTATACTTGGGTTATTTTCTTTATTGAAGAAATTGTTAGTTACTCTTATCATCTTATCATCTTATCATATTTTTATTCTTTTTTCCTTTGCTACTGACATTTTCTCTGAGTTGTTGCGTGTGCATGAACACTCGCCTTGGGGGATCATACGATCTAATATTTTACCACGAGATTGAAAGAACAGCAAGGCAGCTCAGAGAAAAAAAGAGGAGCCATATTTTTCAGGAATCAATGGCAAAAGGTTCTAATGCTCCTCCACATACCGGCGTCATCCGGGATCATATGAAGCCCAATTTATACAGTATATCTTCTATCTTCAGACTGCAACTGGCGGTTGAAAATTTTGAATTAAAGAATGTGTCGATAAATCTGATGCAGCAGGATCCTTTCTACGGGCATACACATGAGAATCCTAACCATCATATAGATCTCCTCTTGGTGAAGTGCGACACTTTCCAAGTTAAGGATGTGAGCGGTGACACAATAAAGCTACGTCTATTTCCATTTACTCTGAGGGACAAAATAGCTTATTGGTTGAGGGTGAACCCCATGTATACTTTGAAAACTTGGGAACCGTTGGCCTTAGCTTACACCAACAAGTTCTATCCACCATCCAAAATGGTGAGGATAAGGGGCGCGATCACGAACTTTAAGCAACTCCCACAAGAGTCACTCTACGAAGCATGGGAATGCTTTAAAGACTTGCAACATCAGTGCCCACACCATGGCATTTCGGATTAGGATCTCATCCAAAGCTTTTATAATGGTCTCAAGCCCGTCACCAAAATGATTATTGATGCCTCTGCACAAGATGCACTATTGTCAAAGCTACCAGAGGAGGCCACATCACTGCTAGAATAAATGGCCTCAAACAACCAACAATGGAGTGACGATCGCTCAACATTTAGAGGCACAGGTTCTAAGGTAAAGGTAGCCACACAGCTTAAGCGGCAACTTGAGACTCTTTGCAAGCAGGTTGTGCCAATTGAGCAGAGGTTGGATGCTATTTCTACTACTTCCAAATCTCCAGTATGTGCTACTTACGAAGATTACGCCGAGCAAGGGTACACTCCAATAGAAGGGTCCTGTGAAAGAACGGGTATACTGATGGAGCAAGTCAATTATGTAGTGGGTGAGGGGAGCAATCCTAGACCTCAGTGGTCAAATCCAGCGTGGAAATCACATCATGTGTTCTCCTATAGCAACCCCAACGGAGCACTGCAACCACCAACCCAACCGAGGGCACCACAACCTCCACAACAACAAGGCCAACCTCCACAGCAGCAGCAGTATGGATTCAGGCCATCTGGGCCTTATAGGCAGTCGGTGTATTATAATCATCAGCCTTACCAGCAATCACTGCAGCAGTACCAACCGACGGCGTAAAAAACTGAAGTGGGTGTGACTTTAGCTCGCAAACAAAGATCAATTCAGAATTTTCAGCCAATCAAAAGCAACTACACGCCACCATTAATGGCTTAACAGCCCAAATAACTCAATTTATGAGGGTTCAAGGGAGATTGGCATCTTAACCGGAGCCAAATCCAAGGGGCCAAATCAACGCAGTGGTAGCAGTTATGACGAGATGAGGAAAGAGTACCGACACTGTGATGGTGCCGGTCTCTAAGACAATGGATCAACAAGCATCGATGCCTATTCAAGAGGAAGATAGCACCATCTCTGAGCCTATTGTTGCAGAGTACGAAGAGAGAATTATTGATGAACTGCTTGCCATTGTAAATAAGGAGGCTTCACCTACCACGTCGTCTATTCCCATCACTACTGCACCGACAGATGTTCTTATTTCTGAAAACACTATGCCGAAGGATGCCATCAATGACAAGGGAAGCCGTCCTCCCCATCCATACCAGCAGAGATTAGCCATGGCAAAGCTTGAAAAGAAGTATGCTAAGTTTATAGAGCTTTTAAGGGGTGTTCACTTGAACATCCCTTTCATGGACGTGCTTAAGATCCCCGTATATGCTAAATTTCTAAAGGACTTGATATCGGAGAAGCAGAAACAAGAGATAGTAAAGTTGGCAGATAGCTGTACTTCAGTCATCAAGAATACCTTACCGAAGAAACTACCCGATCCGGGTATGTAACGACTACCAGTGAAATCAATATAGTTACAATACAGAGATATACCAATACTCAAACCAGCGTACATTATTACAGTCCATATTTGAAATACAACACACCACAACACTCTCACACTGAGTACATAAAAGGAAATGCGGAAAGGAAATACATAATAGAATACAATACGTACACCAACTCAAGTATCTTGAAATCAGCAGTCTCTGGATCAAACTCTGGCTCCTCAAACTCAGGAGCTGCTTCTTCGATTTGTTAGTCGTCTATCGGTGCCATAAATGGAACTATAGGTAAGTCCCAATAATTCTAAACATAGAAAAGAAGTAGTGCACAAGTATGACTAAAGCAGGTGATAGAAAGTAACTACTACAAGAAAACCGGAGCAAAAAATAAAGTACTGAGCAACAAAGTACAAGCAAACCAGAGCAAAAAGAAAAGTACTGAGCAACAACTGTGACAAGGCTTACACAACTGAGTAGTAAAGGTAAACAGAACTGAAAGAAGACGACAAATTGTACTGTAGTAGTGCAAGCGATGAGTAAACTAAAAACTACGTGACTCAAGTCAGAGAGTATGATATGTAACCACTGAGTTCATCTCTTGCCTGGGTATGCAATACCCAGATGAAACTGACACATGTAGGAGGAGGTATTTACCGACACATGCAACATGTAAGGTTTTGCCGACACATGCATCTATATTTGTCGACATAGGCAGTAGGTAGATGAACTCCAGTCACTCACACACTCTCTCAAACTATGAGTTACCCCAAAACCCCAGTGAAGTGTCAAGAGTTCTATGTGCATGTTTCATACGGGATATTTCACAAGATGTTCCATACGATGTATCACATGATATTATTAGTTCCTTATTTACAATGATAGTTAAACCAAGACCACTGGTTGACTTTCTTATTGAAAACCAGAAAGTTAAGAACCCATTTCAAAGCAGACTAGGCCAAGGCAAAGTAGATGCTAAGAAATTTCAGGATAAAGACAAGTCCAACAATTGTGAAGTTGTATCCATGCTTCGAGCATGTGGTAGTTTCGTTAGTACACAATTTACCCAAGTTGGTGGTGGTGTGTTACAACCATCAAAGTTGAAAGTTGGCAATGTCACATGCTTAATTAGATAGTCATTCTGCAGTTGATTAGTTTCCTATTAGATTAGATCTCTAGTTTTTGGTCCAAGTCAATAGCCGTTCTGAGGCTATATGTGATGTCCTAAGTTCGTATGAGTACATTTATCTAATTTTCTAAATCTAGAATTCATTGTGACTTACAAGTTTCGAGGTTGTTGTAGTGAACTAGGAATAGAGCTAGAGCTTTCAAGGTGTTGGTACACGAGAATCAGTACCTGCAAACACAAGAAATAATCGGTTAAAGAATACACTATTTTCTATTTATTTATCTCGATCATTTTGATTTTAGAATCGATTGAAACGGTGCCGAAAAGCATTCAAAAATTTTATACAGGCTGGATATGAGGAAATAATTTTACCTAAGAAGGAAATATTTTTCTGAAGCCTCTGGGTATTTTTAATAATTTTTAAAAGATCAAAATGAATTTAAAACCCAATTTTAAATAGTTGTTGCAATCGTTCAATAATTTTTTCTGGATGAAATACGTATCTGAATGTTACAAATGAGCTGTCAAAACGAGCGTCTTGATGAATACTACAACATATAATTTTTCCATATTTCAGTTTACATGAAAATATTAAGTTATTAATTTGTAAGTGAAAACAACATAGTTAAATTATAGGCTTAAAAATTTGTTGTTAAAAATCTACTTGCCATATCGAGATGAAATTAGCGCTAATGGGTCCAGAACGTCACGATCGATTTTCTAGAGCTGGTCTTGTATTTTTCTAAGACCTATAGAATTATTTATGAATTTTACATCAGAAACTACATATTATATAAATCTAAATACACACGAAAATACGTTTATACGCGTATTTCGTATAAAAATATGTTTATATATTAAAAAACCTTACCCTCTCTTCTCCGATGCGCGGGCTGGGGGCGTGTGCTCGACATCGACATCGACGTCGACGACTTGAGCAGTGGCAGGGGCGCAGTCGGTGCGGTCGGCGGCGGCAGACGCAGGCGAGGTGGGCAGCGGCGACGACGACAGCGACGTCTCAGGCGATGGCGAAGAGATAGAGGGAGAGGGACAGCAGGCTTCGTGGTCTGCTGTGGCGTCACCGGCGGCTGAGTTCGATGAGTCGAGGTAGCGTCAGGGAGGCGGAGGTTGGTGACGGCGGCGTTGGAGGCGGCGTACGAGCGAAACATGGCGGAGGGTAGCTGCGGGCTCATTGGGCTTCGAAGCGGAGAGAGGAGCTTGCAGAGGTGTGGGGTACACCTGTGGGGTGAGGGCGAAGGCGTTGACAGGGGACGGCGTCGACTTGGTTTGCGGCGGCGAAGGTGATGGCGTAGGGGAGGGAGGCGAGACGAGTATGGAACGGGGAGGGCGACAGTGACAGATGTGGTGGCGGTTCGTGCTCCGACGAGGTGAGGAGGGAGACGACACGGTGGTGGGCGTGGGTGAGGGAGAGAAGCGGGGGTGAGGGAGTAAGAGAGAGTGCGGGGTGAGGGGACGGGCGTTGTGGGCATGGGGGGGAGAGAGAGAGAGAGAGAGAGAGAGAGAGAGAGAGATATATATATATATATATATATATATATATATATATATATATATATATATATATATATATATATATGAAAGCGGGGGTGAGAGAGGGCGTTATTTATTTATTTATTTTTAGCGAAACAGATTTAATTCTGGGATTAATTAGGATTATGGGGGTATTTATAGTTAACAAAATTAATTAAAAATTAGTAGGGGAAGTCAAAAATAATTAATACGTTAGGTATGTATATAATGTAATTAGGTTTAGCTTTTTTGACTAAGCTAAGAAAAATTTTAAACGGTTCTCCCCCTTGTGTTAGTCATGGTTAGGGTAAAAAATGATTAGGTTAATATAATTAGTAATTAGATTAGTAAATAGGTTAATGTAATTAGTAATGATCATATTGAAATATCATTTTCTTGATACAGACGACTCCGAAAAATTACGAAAAATTAGCCACGTGACCGTATCATTACGAAGATCACAAATATGAAGTCAAATTTAAGGTTTGAGTGACGATAAAATAGAAAAAATTTATTTACTCATTTTGAACGTATTTGATACTATCGTGAAGACGGAAATTCGTGTACGTTGAAACCCGACGGTTACATTGTAACGACTGGTTTTCATGTATCTGGATTTATTATATTATATTATATGTTTTGGTGGATTTTCTCCTTATATGTGGTTTTCGTCTCATTGGCTTTCATTTTCGATCGTTTCGTCGTGATTTTCTAGATTCTTCCGTCGGTCGGCGTGTTTGAAGTAAGTCATTCGTGACGGGCTTCATATCGGTCATATCTTATTGTTAGATCAAGCCTAGGAGTCTTAGGAATCGATCCCGGGGCTTCGCGCTCCATTTCGGAACTTTTGGTGCACGTTAGCCGGTATAAGAAGGGGCACCGACCGACTAGATGACGATCCAGTCGGTCGGAAAACCTTCTTGAACCGACTAGCGGGCTTGAAAAGTTATTCAGGAGTTACTGTTTGTCGTTAGTCGGTCTAAGAACGTTGGTCGACCGACTAGGTTGCAAACTAGTCGGTTAGCAATGCTTCTTTAACCGACTAACTCTTCAATTACTTTGACACTAGTTACTGTTCCTTCTTAGTCGGTCTAAGTTCATCTTTCGACCGACTAGATGTAAAACTTGTCGGTTAAGTTTTGTACTCAGACCGACTAATTCTTAGTTCTTCTGTACAGTTGGGTTACTGTTTACACTTAGTCGGTCTGCGTTGGTCAACCGACCGACTAGTTCCCAAACTAGTCGGTCAGTGGTTGTTCTTTGACCGACTAAACCGTACAGGAAACCCTAGTTTTGCCCTAGCCACCACCAAACTCTAAAAATACCCCTCCAAACGTTTTCTTCTCCTCCCTCATGACCTAAAACCCTAATTTCTCCCCCAATGAGCCCCCATCTTCCTCAAACCATTAATCCTTCATCCCAAGCTCATCCTTCATCATCCAAACCCTCCCTTCTCACAACCCACCTTCCATCTTCCCCAAACCTTCATCAAACCCCCAAAATCCACATCAAAACCCATTTCTCCAGATATTTCCCTCATTTCCATATCTGAACCGGATCGTTCTTCCGTTGCCGCGGTTGCTCGGCATCGTTCCTTCGCTTCTTCACGGTAATACTCGATTCCTTTAGTTTTAGCATAACCCACATTGACATTGTGAAACCCTAATAAAATGGATTATTAGATGATTAGGGTTCTAATAAGAAATCAATTTAGAATCATTGTGCTAATAATTGTTTTGCCATAACAGTGATCCATTCCGTAGTTAGCTTGTGTGACGATCTTCATTGCTCGTCATTCCCAATATCAGGCAAGTGAAACTTGCATCTCTTGATTTGGGCCATGTCTTAGGCCATTACCTTGCTTTAGCGTGAAAGAGACTAGACGGTGAAAGGATAGCCGTCTAGACGCCGTTGACCTAGCTTGACAACGAAGCTTGGTCCGTCACCCTCAGCATGCTTGTATGTCACGTTTACTTTCCCTTAACGGTACTTGTATTAACTGTTCATGTCATCCATGCATCCTTAACTGCTGTTGCATTTTAACTGCCATGTTTAATTTGAATTAACGGTACGCGAATATGTTCATGTCATTGCATTTTAACTGCCATGTTTAATTTGAATTAACGGTACGTGAATATGTTCATGTCATTGCATTTTGCCTGTCACGTTTAAATACAATTAACGGTACGCGAATATCTGCTCATGTCATTGCATGCTTGAATACTCATCGTGATTGCGTAGCTTCGCTACATACTTGTACTATTTGTCCCGGTTAGGCACCCACCTTACGTGGGCACAATCCTATGCCAAATACACTTTCTGGCTCGTGTTCCAGAAGACGAGCTCAACACAGCCTGCGGGCAATAGGGCACTCGTTGAGTGACCCCTTGTACTTGATACTTGAACACAGCCTGCGGACAATAGGGCACTCGTTGAGTGATCCCTTGTACTTGTACTTGTTACTTGACATTACATGTCACAACAACCACTCGCTACTTGTACTTTACCTTACTTGTTACCACCTTACCTTATTTGCCATGCACCATACTTTAACTGCTAGGTTGCTAGTTTACCTTTCTTTCCGTTTCCTTGCACAAGTCTTTCGACTTGCTGACATGTGCCCTTTTCTCTTTTGGGTGACACATGTTAGAGCCCGAGCCCGAGTTACTTGCTGAGGACGTGGTGTTCGCTGACGCTGAGTCAGAACCCGCGTTGATCGAGGACTTCGTTGACACTAAGGATCAGTCTTAGTGTCTTCGTTTAGCTTCTTTTGTTAGACTGCTTAGTTGTCGGTGCGTGGCACCTAGTTTGATACTCTGTTATGTTTGTGTTGCTTTTGTTTGGCCTTGTTCTGGGCCTTAGACTCTTTCCTGTTAGCCTGGTGGCTTTTCTGTGATGTTGAATATTTTGGTGGACAAACTTTTGGATTGGTTATTTCATATCCGTCTCATTCTATTATTATTATTATTATTGTTGTTGTTCCTTTTGCGTTTACAGGGACCTGCTTATACTAAATTGACGCTTATCAGGCATGCAGCTTCACAGCTCCACGTTTGAGCGGACCTTCTCACGTCTCGCCTCCATTTTAGGGAAGCGGGGCGTGACATACATGGAAGCTTCACGTTGCCGTGCCCCATTGGCGGCATCCCCATTGATAGAGCGATCATTGACTTGAGGGAGAGCATGCATTAGATTGATGCCGCTCTCCATATTTAAGAGACTAAATACGGGAACAGAGCTTGATCCCATCAGCATGAGTATACAACTAGCAAACCAATCCATAACTTACCCGATCGGCATCGCACGCAACGTCATTCTACAAATACCGGGTAGGATTTGCGTGCCGGTGGAAATTGTTATTATGGACCTGTCTGAGAAGGGGAGTTCTCAAATTATCTTGGGACGTTCATTCATGGCCACGGCTGGAGTCTTGATCGATGTCCGTGAAGGGACGTTGTCTATGAACATTGGAAATATTGAGATCGAGTTCCACCTCCAAAAGCCAATAAAGGAGCGCTTCCCACGCGAGGATGCTAGCTACCTTGAGCTCCTAGAGGACGAAGCTACCGATGAATATGTTATGGATGAAATTGCTAGAGGTCGTATGAGGAAGGGCTTAAATGCTAATGGTGACGTCATACATGACATGGCATTGGCCGCTTACTTGAAGGTCTTATATGAGGAGCCCTCCAGCACACCACTTCATCATCAAAAACCGGAGTCCGCGATCTTTAAAATCTCCGAAGGCCGACGAGGAGAGGCGAGCCAACTCCCGCCACTTGATCTCATATGGAAGCTTGATGTGTGCATCTCATATGCACCCAACATCGAGGACCACCATTGAAAATCACAAGGGAGTCAAGCATACGACTTTAAACAAGTTCTTATCGAGAGGTAACCGAAGTTTTTTATCTTTTTAGTTCTATTCCTTCATTTTTTTCTTCTTTTACTTAAAAACAAAACAAAAAGGTTTTCTGTTTCATTAGGAAAATATAAAATATAAAAATTATAAAATTTTCTGACGTGCTTTACCTTTTACAGGCGAACAAGGGAGAGAGCGTGCAAAACTATGAAAATTTGGAGAAGGAACCGAGAAGAAACGAGTAGGAGAGCCACACTTAGCGTGGAGGACAATAGAAGGCCACTCGACCTACCCTGCTCAGTCGATCTACAGTCAACTGAAGGAGGGAGCAAAAAGGGGCACTCTGTAATCAATTCCACTCAACCGAGTAGCCAATCTACTCGGTCGAGCTACAATCGCAGTCAAAATAAGCTCAAAACATCGCTCTATAATTAATTCAGCTCGACCGAGCTGAGTGAGCAGCTCAGTCGAGTAGCTGGGCAATAGCTTAGAGAATTTGATCTTTAAATTTTATACTCTACTTGACAGAGCGACAAATTAAACTGTGGGGGCCACTCTTTTGAATACTCGAACAGGACCAATAATGCAGCACTAGCTCGGTCGGCCCATATTTATATAAAACCCGACCCCACCCATCCTTAATCACCCCAAACTAAACCCCCTAAGCCCAACCTCGAGCGGAACCCCAGCCCTAACTCTCACTCGACCTCCGCCCATCTTCTAACCTCTGCCTTGCGCATCGCTCGATCGTCGTCGCTCTGACCGCACTCAGTTAAACCATCTTCTTCCCCTCTCCACCTCTTCTTCTCCCCCCTCTCTCCCTACATCTCCCTCATTCACACATTCCTCATCTCAACCCCATTTCTAATTTTTCCAATAATTGAACCCTGAACCATAATTAATTTCTTAATCCCCTACTAATACTCTCTTAATTATCTATTGTAGGTGCATTTGGAGCATTTGGAGGAGACGCTAGGTTTGGAAGCATCTTGGGGGAAGTCTTGCTGCGTGGCTTTGCTAGTTGACTAGATTTTAGCGATCGCTTCGCTTTGTGACATTGGGTATTGACGCACCCGGAACCTACACCTAAATTCCACCTAGCGGTGTCATGCTCACTAGGCATAGTATGGCCCCAAGGTGTCAATTTCAGGATATATCTGCAAGCGGATGGTGTAAAATTATAGTATAAAGATGTCGGATCCCACAGGGACGGTGACAGTGTATTTGGGTTCTCAGATTATTTCTATATCTCAAAGTGAGATAGCCGTCGGGTTGAAAGGATTGGTTGTTGTATTGTTGTTGATTCAATAATAAAAGAGACTAGGGTATTAGGGATCACCGCTAAGATTATTGGAGATCGATGTTGGAATTGGATCCTTACATTGCATTAGGTTTAGGGGATTAATCTCTCAATTCATACCACTCTCGTGGGTTAGAAGTGCAAGGTATTTCGGTGGCTCTCATTGACGCAATGGCGGTAGCCATCAATGTAGCGATATAGTTCGTCGGTGGATCTCCTCAAGGCACGAGCCGGGCATGGTCACGAGCCTTGGTTGGATCACTCGATTTCCCTATTCAAATCCCTAGGATATCCCTTAAATTCATTAATTCCACATACCATGGGCATGATCTCAGTGCGGGTTATCCTAGGGATCCGGTAGGATCGACCGAAATACTCCCCTTTATTCCTAATTCAACCTAGAGATCCAGATCTACATCTCCCTCCTAAGATCTTAGGGCTAACCCATCAACCCTAGAAGAGACTACTCACTCATAGCGATTTTAACGAATAAAAATATGATTTTTGCAAGAGAAAACATCGCAACGGATTAGTTGAATGAAGATTGAAAAGCTTACGTTCCAAAGACGACGAAAAACAGCGAACAATAGTTCCACTGAAAGCCCAAAAATTCCAGAACGCAAGAGTAATAGATCACCAAGAAATAAAATCAATAATCTCCAGAAAAACTAAGTTTAGATCTAACAATCTTTTCTAATCTACTCTCCCTCTAAAAGTAATTCAAAAATTAACAAATGAAAAGAACTCTCCAAACACAGCTGCCAGATTCACGCTTCACTCCCCAATCATGCAACAGACGGCCTCGAAAATTTTCCAAAATTAGCCTTTAGCGTCGTCGACCGAGTCAGTGACTCGGTCGAACAGGATTGCTCGGTCGGTTGCTTGGTCCGAGGGAGCCTTCTGCTCGGTCGAGCACGTCAAGGAGTCGCGCTTCACCAAAAATTTCCACTCTATCCGCTCGGCCTGAGTCAGCTCTGCTCGGTCGAGCAGCCAGCTGACTCAGTCTCCAAAAGATCTGCTCGGGCTGTGTCGGAGGTTGGCTGAGCCTTGAAAGTAAGGGCTACTCGACCGAGCCCCATGGGTGCTCGGTCCGAGCACCTGGGTATCTGCTCTCCTCTTCCACCTTGCCTCTGCTCGACCGAGTAGCTGCTCTGCTTGGTCGAGTCACCCGAGAAAATGTTTGCTGAAGCTCCTGCATCTTCTCCTCTCTTCTTTGTCACTCCTCCACTCCTCCAATGGCTTCCAAAACTCGACGAACTCCTGTAGAGCTTCGCCAATGGGCTCACTGGCATGGCATGTGTGTCCATATACAAAATGGGTCCCAAATCGCTCCAAAATCCCTGAAAATCCATAAAACCCTACGAAACTAGAATATAACTTTAGAATTGCAATATCGTAGGAAAATATTTGATTTGGATGCGAAAATGGCATGAAATGTAATGGCATGATGCTATGAAAAGATGTAAAATATGGACACATCAAAATCCACCAAGCTTACCTCTTACTCGTCCTCGAGGAAGACAAATACTAAGTACGCTGGGAGATAAACAAAATAAAATAGAAATAGAAATAAAAAGAGGATAGAGATGGATGGAGATTGCTAAGATTGTTCAATCAGATCTCAGGCCTCAGCAGTATGTCACGATACTCCGAATAGTAAAAGCACATGCTATTGGTATTTTCAAGTTTTACTATTCATATGTCTAGCATGCAATAGAGACAAAAATAGGGATCTTCTAAAATAATGCCATCAAATCATATCAATCTCATGCAGTCCATACAGTCTAGTATAAAAAAGAGTTGACAATGCACTTTTCAATCAAGAGATACACATGGAGCATGTAAGAGTCACACCAGCATGCAATAAAGAATGGAAATGAGTCATACTATTCAGATATTCATTTCGAATTATGAAAAATCTCCAAAAACTAAAGTGTTTCATAAAGTTTAAGCATTATCTAATCTCCCCATTACGCACCATCTCCACTCTAATGTCATACTCACTCATATGATCAATTGATTCACCCCCCAAGCTTAGCTCGAGGTGTCGCATATAGGAATATGATTTGTCTTTTTCCAGGTAGATGTGCTAGCTTCTAATAAAAGGATACAAACTGATTTTATTTCTTTCTTTTCTTTCTTTTTCTTTTCTTTTTCACTTTTTCACTTTTTCACCTTTTTCTCTTTTTTTTTCAATTTTTTTTGAAGCTATATATTTCTTTTTGGGAAGTGAGATGCGGTAAGGGTAGCTGTAGGGGTGAAACTAACTGATATGTAGAGAATCATAAAGATATGTGGAGAAGGAAAGTAATGAATCACTTGGTTCACTCATCAGAGGTGCACAACGGTTTAATATGATAATACTCTAACTAAACTCATAACTAGCATGGATATTTTCATTCATCTGGATAAATACTGAAAAGCATGCAGTAATAAGCACAATAATATCAAGCATGCAAACAGAAGTGAATGAGATAGAAAGCAGATGTTCCAAGTGTTCTAATAATGCGTGAACCTAGGCGCATTACGCAACATAGCGCATACTAGATATTGTTTCATGCATTTGATTTTCAATTCATATCGGGCATCAATTCAAATAGATCAGCAAAAGAATATGCACGCATATAGCAAGTAAAACTGAAAATACCCTATGTAGCATGTCATCAAGTAATAAGCACCGTGAGTAACTACTGGGGCAACGAGAAGTATCATCATACAGAACATCCTTAACATAAAAATAAAAAGAGCGAAGAAAATAAAAGAATGAAAAACAGACATGCATGCATGGAAAAAAGAAAACCGTGGTGCTGAAAGAGAAAAAATATAAAAGGTGGGAAATGAGTGGAAAAGTAAACTAAAAAGCTGAAGAAGAAAGGAAAATATAAATGAAAAATGAAAAATAAAGCGGTAGCGCTCATCCCCAAGCTAAACCCAACAGTGTCCTCACTGCTGAGAAAACACTAGTAGGCTGGAGATGATGCTAAATAGAGTGGGTGGGCAGGGAGTATAAAATAAAAACTGTGCAAAAGAAATAAAAACATGATATGATGCGATGATGAAGAAAAATGATGCATATGTATGGAATGATGCATGGTGGGTCCTCCCCCAAGCTATGTAAGACTATGACACCTAACAGACAGATGGGCACAATATAATATGGAGGAGGCAAAAATGGGCAGGGACAAACTCAAGCAGGGGCACCACCCTCTGGAGGTGGTGATGGGTCCTACTGTTGTGGACCAGATGATGTGGATGGTGAATATAGGACAAGAGCAGTAGTGAACTGGACTGTGGTGATCGACTCAGGTGTGGGAGAAGTAGGCTATGTAGAAGCCTGAGAATGTGGAGCACTGAGTGGTGCGACGGTAGTCACAGTGGGTGGCCGTGGTGGAGGAGCTAGAGCTAGGATCACAGGTGGTGGGCCACGTGTCCGAAGCAGGTCAATAATGGAGGCTAGGTCTGCCTCGACTCACTCGTGATGTGTCACCGTCGAGTGGATGAAGGCGTCGAAATCCTACTGAAGCAAAGAAGTCGACTCCTCTGTGGTGCAGGAGCCGAGGGGGGGACGAGAACTATGCGACACCACTCTCGTAAAGCGGTCCCGTGCAAATGATGCACGGTGCCTAGGGTAAAAGGTTGGAGAGTGTGAGCTGGACGGGATCTCAGCAGTGGAAGTGGCTAAAGATAGAGCATTCGTCGATATAGAAGTAAGGACAGACATTGAGACGCTCTCTGTAAGGATGGATGCTGCTGGTGACGAAGTGGTGCCAGAGAGGGGAATGTGGGACCCTAAACAGATGGGCAGTGAAGTAATGAGATCCCTAATAGGTGGAAGGGTGGTGGCTAGGTCGAGCTAAGGGAAATCCAGAGTGGTAGGCTCCAGAGCAGACGAAATTTCAGTGCCCTCAGGCACGGAGACAGAAGAGACAACAGCAGTGATCTCGGGGCAAGAGGTGGTGACAGTCTCCGAGGTCTCTATGGTAGTGGAGGTGGTAGAAACAGAGGTGGAAGAAGATGTTCCTCCTGGTGGGGGGTAGGTGTATATGCGGAGCTGGATGGGCGGCCACAAGGGATGCCAGGTCGTGCTCCTCGTCTCGGTGGAGTGTGGCACCGGGTCATCGGTGACTACCTCGACGGGAGCTCCTGGAGGCTCGAGTACGTGGAGGTCTGGAAGTGGGTCGACCCTATCAATAATCTAGCTCAGCTGGACATGTGCTATGTGGGTGAGGTGAGGGGCGGGAAGTACCATGTGAGGCGTGTGGTGGGTGCCGACAAGATATATCCAATGACGGGCTCCATAAGGCCTCATGATATGCATATGATCGAGCACACCAAGAGTCAAGCTCTGGGGCCTGAAGGGGTCACTAGATCATCTCAAAGATGAATACCAAGCATGCGTGCAAAAATTGTGAAAAATTCGATGCAACAGATGTCGGTGGAGAAGTGGGCGGTGGCGGTCTGCAGAAGGTGATGACACAACCAGTGGGCTGTGTCAGAGAGCATTAAAGGGCGAAGGGAGCCATCTGGGTGGAAGCGCATCGGTCGGCTCATGCCCATAAGATGGGTAAGCTCTGGTAGGGACATGGTCCCGACCTCTGGCCTACAAAAGATGGTCGTGGCAAGGTGGCACTGCGTGTAACGAAGGCAGGGATGCACGACGCATGATGCCTTCGCCCGGCTCGGGCGGTAGTGGTCCAGACCTGAAATACGAGGCCAGAAAGCTGGGGCATCGAAAGTGCCAATGTCATATTCTAGGGAGAAAGCGTCTTGCAGCTCAGGGATGGCTGGGAGGTGGAAGTGGTCGCGGATCATGGCGTGTGTGATCGTGAAGTCGTGATCCATAAGGCGGAAAGTGATGCCATCACCCGCCTGGGTGCTGGTGATGGAGCTCAGAGCCTCCAGTGTCAGGTGAGAGAACGTGGGCGTGTGGACGGCTAGGAGCCACTCGAAGCCAATCGTGCGGTAGAGCCAACGGACTCCCTGCAAGAGTCCAAGTGATCGGAGTGCGATGACGTCTATGAACAGTGTGGGGACGAGGCGATGCTACGAGAGCCTGACGAAGCGCTCCAGTGTGCGTCGTCACGGAAAGTGATGACGTAAGTCCGTAGACGTGTCGGTAGAGCGTCCCTGGTGGGGGCAGGGTATGAGGGTGATGATGGAGGAGCGGTGGGTGCAGTGTGGGGATATGTGCAGAAGTGGTAGGGATAGGTGTAGAGGTTGTGTGTGTGTGTGTGTGTGTGTGTGTGTGTGTGTGTGTGTGTGTGGTAGAAGAATCAGACGGGGACGACGGATCACCCGCGTAGTCCTCGGAGGAGGAGGGTGATGGGTCGTGGCGAGTACGGTGTGCAGGTCAAGAAGAGGAGGCGGAACTGGCCTTCCTCTTCATGCGACGGGGGGTGCGGTGGCTCCTCTAGTGCAAATCATCATGTCGGTACAAAAGTAAAAAGAGGAAAGAGTGTACCGACTAAGCGAGCGTAGCAAAAGTGTCATGTAAGCTAGTCCCGGACGTGTACGCTAACGTAGACAAATCGTACCGAAAATAGAAACTAATAAGATGTCAGTTTATGAAAATTATAATAAGGGATATGTCAACCTCCTCGACCGAGCACAAGCCCTGCTCGGTCGAGCAGTGAAAATGCTGCGAGATGCTGAGTTTGGAGATGCTCGGGCCGAGCAGCTGTACAGCTCGATCGAGCAGTTCAGCTCGGCTGGGCTATCCTGACCAAGCAGCCAGTGTGCTCGGTCAGCGTCATCGATCATGGTGGGGAGGAGAAGAGCTGCTCGGTGAAGCACCATGGGTGCTCGATCGAGCAGCAGGGATGCCCTATGGCAGGGGCGACTGGGAGATGGGGGTGGGTTTGTGAGGCGTGATGTGGGGGGGAGACGGAGGAGGATGGGGGGAAGTCGGGGGGTTTAAGTGTGAGGCGCTGCCGGTGTGGGTGGCACCGGCGGTGATCATCGTCGATCAGAAAAAAGCGGGGGGGGGGGGGGGGGGGGTGGAAGGGAATGGAGCAGATGGAGGATGGAGAGAGGGGGGGGCTGACCGTACGGGCGACTCGGTCGGAGGAAGGGGAGGCGACAACGGCATGGGCGATCGAGTGGGGTTTGGGGGGTAGCTCAGGCAGTAATTTTTGAGAGATTAGGGTAATTTTGAGATCTTAGGGTAAAAAATGAAATGGGTTGGGTTTTAATAACCTAACTCGTTCGGAAGTGGGACCCGAAAATTTGGATAAAATGACTCGGTCGAGCAACATATCTGCTCGACGAGTCAAACAGAAATTAAAAATTTAGTTCAGATCACTCCCTCATCAACTCGGTCGAGCTTGCTTCTGCTCGGTTGGGCTGACACCTACTCAGGCCGAGTAGAAGCTGCTCAGGCCATGTAGACAGAACGCTGATTCTTCCAAGTTTTTGCGAGCCTTTACTGCTCAACCGAGCATAGTGGCTGCTCCGTCGAGTCGGTGTCTGCTCGGACCGAGCAAAGGCTGCTTGGGACGTGTAGACAGAGCGACGTTTTTGAGCCTCTTTCTCTAGCCTGCGCTACTCGACCGAGCAGAGTGCTGCTCGGTCGAGCAATTTTTGTATCTCCTTTTTGCTCTTCTCCTTTGGTCTTTTCTTCAAATCTATTGCTCTCCTCCAGCTTTCTTCCATCTAATATGTCGATTTGTGTGCCTCCTTCATGTTCAACCTGTAAAAAGGAAGAACTCATCAAATTTTTATGGTTTTGTGTTTTTAAGAGAAATAAACAACGTTTTTGTTTGGTTTTCTCAAATAAATAAAGTAAAAATAAGAAAGTGAAAAAGAAAATTTGAGATCTAAGAGATTGGGTTGCCTCCCAATAAGCGCTTGTTTTGAGTCATGAGCTCGACTCCTTCTTTATCAATTAATATTTGGTGCGCAAGAGATTCACGCGTCGTTCTTGCCAATGATGCCGTCTGGCAGTATTTGGCATCCTTTCGATCCAGGCTATTCCTTACCGTGGCTGATGGCCTCCAGTTTTTCGTGATGCAAGGAATGGTCCAAAAGGTCCTCGTTCAACACACGGATATAGGCGGCGCTCGCTTTGTGGTAGGTTGGATCGTCGTCGTCGTCAACACACATTCTTATCGGGTCCTTTATGACCCCCTCAGAAGTATAATCTCCTATGGCCTCATCTTCTAGGAGATCCAAATAGCTAGCTCCTTCTTCATGAACATGTTCTCACATAGGCTTCTGCAGCCTGAATTGGGGTTCATTGTTGCCCACGTTCACGAGAGAGTTCATTCACGGACATCAATCAAGATGCCAGCTGTCGCCATGAAGGGGCATCCAAGTATAAGCTGGGAGCTTCCTCCCTCAGGCATATTCATAATAACGAAATCAACAGGAACGCACAACCCAGGGGGTATCTGCAAAATAATGTCCCTGTCAATTCCCATCGGATATGTGATCGAATGATCTGCCAGCTGTATAGACATATTCGTGGGCTCCAGCTCGCTCCCAGTATGCAGTCTCTAAAATATGGAGATAGGCATCAGGCTGATGCTTGCTCCCAACTCAATTAGGGCACAATTAATGGGCGTACCTCCGATGGAGCATGGAACCATGAAGCTTCCTGGATCTGGTAGCATCCGAGGGAGATGATTCTTTATAATGGAGGTAGAGTCCTCCATGAGCTTTATCTCTTCGTGCTTCCTCTTCCCCGTGATAAGGTCCTTTAGGAACTTGGCATAAATGGGAATCTCCGTGATTGCATCCATGAATGGAATGTTCAGCTGTATGCCCCTCAGAAGCTCTGTGAACTTCGAGTACTTCTTCTCCACCTTGGCCAAAGCCAACCTCTGTGGATATGGCAGAGGAGGTCGGCTTACTTTGTTCCTTGCAACATCATCAGGAGACGATGTTATTGTAGGTGCGATGGATGGTAGATCTGCCTTCTCCTCATTCTATGTAGCATCTTCCGTAGCCTCTTCTCTATCACCGCCAATAATGGTCTCTTCAGTTATGACTTTCTCCTTATTTACAACCGGAATCATAACGGGGTCGATTGCCCGTCCTCCACGCGTGTATCAGAAACCACGGCGTTTGCTTGAGCCCTCGGATTTGGCTTTGGTTGCGAAGGCAATCTCCCTTGGTTCTTTAGCAGCTGGGACATCTGGCCCCTCAATTCATCGGGCGATGAATTTATATTCTTGAACTGGGTAGACGTGTCCTGGTTGAACCGGGCTTGCCCACTCATAAATGTTTCTAGTGTGGCCTCTAGATTGGATCAAGGCTGATTTCATGCATAGCCCTGCTGAGGTGGGCAATTGAACTGATAACCTAATGGTCGATATGGCCCGGCTGGCCTAAACCCACTCTACTGCTGATTCTGTGGCTGCACTTGTTGTTGCTAAGGAGGGGGTGGCGGACTATGAAATTGTGGAGGTTGCATCCCTCCACTTGGGTTCCCATAAGAAAATCCCGGATGATTCCTAGCAGCTGGGTGTTGCCATTGGTTTTGTCCCTCTCCTTGGACGTACTGCACAGACTCAAATAATTCAGCACCATCATAATGTGCCTCACTAGGAATGTAACCCTGCTCTACATAATCCTCTGCAGGATGATAAGCAGAGGTGCCGGTGGTCGCAGGGATGGAATCTAGGCGTTGTTCAATTCTGGCCACCTGTTTGCACAAGGTCACAATGTGAGAATCAAGATGGCTGGTAGCTTTGACCTCGGTGGTTCGGGTCATAATGGTTTGCTCTTCACTCCATTGCTGATTATTAGTTGCCATATGCTCTAGCAGGTCTATGGCTTCTTCAGGAGATTTATCTAGCAAGGCGCCTGGCGCGGCAGCATCAATTATCATTTTGGTGCTGGGCTGCAGCCTATTATAGAAGCTTTGCACCAAGTCCCAAGGCTGGATCCCGTGATGATGGCATTGATGTTGGAGGCCCTTGAATCTCTCACAAGCCTCATAAAGAGATTCTTGTGGGAGTTGTTTAAAATTTGAAATGGTCCCTGGATCCGCACCGTCTTCGAGGATGGATAGAACTTATCTACAAAGGCGAGTGTCAGCTTCTCCTATGTGGTAAAATTGTTAGGCGGATGGGCCCGTAGCCAGTATGAGGCTTTATCCCTTACGGTGAAGGGGAAAGCCGCAGCTTGATCGCATCATCACTCACATCCTTAGCCTTAAAAGTGTCACACTTTGTCAGGAAAGTGTCGATGGGGTGATTGGGGTTCTCGTGAGGATGCCGATAGAAGGGATCATGCTGCATTAAATTTATGAGCCACGTCTTCAGCTCGAAGCTCGCGTCGCTAGTTGCGGTCTATGGATAGAAGAATTATTTCCAAATGTAGGCTTCATATAGTCCCTGATGGACCCAGTGCGAGGAGGAAGAGTAGTATTGTATGTCATCTGGGCAGAGGGAGATTGATTTCTACTTGAGGCCCTAAGAGCCCTTGCCGTTTTCTCCATATCTGGGTCAAATAAAAACTCTTGATTGAATGCCCCAAAGCGAGTGGTCATACACCAAAATAGCTCAAAAAATAACATTTGTAGCACATTAATAATTAAAAGAATAAAAAGGGTTGCAAGATAAGAGATGATAAGATTTGCTAGCAAACTTTTCGAAATAAAAATAAACTGAGAAACACTATTGCCGTCCCCGACAACGGTGCCAAAAACTTGACGCACCCAGAACCTACACCTAAATTCCACCTAGCGGTGTCACGGTCGCTAGGCGTAGTATGGCCCCTAGGTGTCAATTCCGGGCTCTATCCGCAAGCAAACGGTGTCAAATTATAGTATAAAAGATGTCGGATCCCACAGGGACGGTGACAGTGTATCTGGGTTCTCAGATTATTTCTATATCTCGAAGTGAGATAGCTGTCGGGTTGAAAGGATTGGTTGTGGCATTGTCATTGATTCAATAATAAAAGAGATTAGGGTATTAGGGATCACCGCTAAGATTATTGGAGATCGATGTTGGAATAGGATCCTTAAATTGCATTAGGTTTAGGGGATTAATCTCTCAATTCATACCACTCTCGTGGGTTAGAATTGCGAGGTATTTCGGTGGCTCTCATTGACGCAATGGCGGTAGCTGTCAATGTAGCGATATAGTTCATCGGTGGATCCCCTCAAGGCACGAGCCGGGCATGGTCACGAGCCTTGGTTGGATCCCCTGATTTCCCTATTTAAATCTCTAGGATACCTCTTAAGCTCATCAATTCCACTGACCATGGGCATGATCTCAGTGCGGGTTATCCTAGGGATCCGGTAGGATCGATCGAAATACTGCACTTTATTCCTAATTCAACTTAGAGATCCAGATCTACATCTCCCTCCTAAGATCTTAGGGCTAACCCATCAACCCTAGAAGAGACTACTCACTCATAGCGATTTTAACGAATAAAAATATGATTTTTGCAAGAGAAAACATCACAGCGGATTAATTGAATGAAGATTGAAAAGCTTACGTGCCGAAGACAAAGAAAAACAGCGAACAATAGTTCCAAGGAAAGCCCAAAAATTCCAGAATGCAAGAATAATAGATCACCAAGAAATAAAATCAATAATCTCCAGAAAAACTAGGTTTAGATCTAACAATCTTTTCTAATCTCCTCTCCCTCTAAAAGTAATTCAAAAATTAACAAATGAAAAGAACTCTCCAAACGTAGCTGCCAGGTCCACGCTTCACTCCCCAATCGCGCAACAGACGGCCTTGAAAAATTTCCAAACTTAGCATTTATCGTCGTCGACCGAGTCAGTGACTCTGTCGAGCAGGATATTGCTCGGTCGGCTGCTCGGTCCGAGCGAGCCTTCTGCATGGTCGAGCACGTCAAGGAGTCGCACTTCTCCAAAAATTTCCATGCTGTCCGCTCGGCCCGAGTCAGCTCTACTCGGTCGAGCAGCCAGCTGACTCGGTCTCCAAAAGATCTGCTCGGGCTGTGTCGGAGGTTGGTTGAGCCTCGAAAGTAGGGCTGCTCAACCGAGCACCATGGGTGCTCGGTCCGAGCACATATGTATCTGCTCCCCTCTTCCACCTTGCCTCTGCTCGACTGAGCAGCTGATCTGCTCGGTCGAGTCACCTGGGAAAATGTTTGCTAAAGCACCTACAGCTTCTCCTCTCTTCTTGATCTCTCCTCCACTCCTCCCATGGCTTCCAAAACTCGATGAACTCCTGTAGAGCTTTGCCAATGGGCTTACTGGCATGGCAGATGTGTCCATATCTAAAATGGGTCCCGAATCGCTCCAAAATCCCTGAAAATCTATAAAACACTACGAAACTCGAATGTAACGTTAGAATTGCAATATCGTAGGAAAATATAGGATTTGGATGTGAAAATGGCATGAAATGCAATGGCATAATTATATGAAAAGATGTAAAATATGGACACATCAGGTATACTCTTTCCTTGTATTATATTACTTATCCACATATCGTGTTTACACCCGTTCACCCTACACGATGCCACCTACAATTAAGGCTAGGAAGCCCGTTCACCCTCTTATCGTGTTTACACACGTTCTTATCCACATATCATGTTTACACCCGTTCACCCTACACGATGCCACCTACAATTAAGGCTAGGAAGCCCCTAGCCAAGAAGAGGAAGGCCGATGACCCCGGTCCCTCCTATTCTTACCATACCTGCCACCGACATCCATCACCCTCACCCACGGAGCACATGGACGTCACCACACCCACCCCCTCACCATCACGATCTCCATCCCCCACGCGTCTAGCACTAGAGGCCCCACACACCACTGTTGCTCAGATTCCCACATCCGCTCCACCACCACCACCCCATCCACCCACTGACACCCTGAGGATATATGGCATTGTCTTCAGGGATGCCGCACATCGCGTGCGATTCGAGATCGTATCCCGCCGCTCCATCGTCCCCACCCGCTTCGAATCCATCACCGCACTCACGAGCCTGAGCATCTTACATGGTGTCCAAAGGCTCTACCAGACTATTGGTTGGGACCACTTCCTGACCATGCATGCACACTCTTTCACTCACCTCACCTACGAGGTGATGAGTTCCATTGTCAGGGAGGGGGACGACATTTGCTTCAGGCTGCTAGATCGTGACGTTGTCGTCACATACACAGTGATCCGTTCCTACTTCCATTTCCCACCTATCCCAGATCCAGACCGTGCCTACGCACCTGACGTTTAGCTAGCCTCATTTAATGCTGCGAGTTTCTGGCGGCGTATCTCTGGCCTTCGCAGCTTCAGCCCTAGTACGGCAAAGTCTTCATCCATCATCCACTCATGCCTTAGATACACCCAGCACCAAATCGCCACCACCATCTTTTCTAGGCCTTAGGTCGTGACCCTCTCACTCCAAGAGCTTGTACACCTCAGTGGGATGACCCGACCCATCAGACGGTGGCCTGATGGCACACTCCACCAATTCCTACTTTCTGACACAGCCCATTGGATTCTTTACCATTTTTCCTATTATGCACGGCCTTGATCTTCCTGTCGATCTAGTGGCTTCCATCGGGCCTACCAGACTGACCACAGATGTGATTGCTCGCATGCACATCATCAGGCCCTACGATGAGCGCCACTGGATCTACCTTTTAGACACCTGTCGAGAGCATCACATGTACCTCCCTCGCGCTGACCTTACACAGATCGAGCCATTCATGATGGACTTGCTCCTTCCTAGCATTGACCATATCCCACCCACCCACGTCTTAGAGCCCGCAGGAGACCAGCCTGCCGCTGAGGAGGGCAACAAGGATTGTGAGCTTAGTTCTAAGGAGGAGTGTCACGCCCCGCTTCCCAAAAGGTTGAACAACGAGGCATGGCCAGCCCGCATGGACTAGAGCCGTTGAGGCTCGGGGTCCAATAAGCGTCCATGGCAAGTTATGATGCTGAGGGGAAGGTCCGATCGAATGATTTAGCATGAAACAATAGAAATAGTAGTAAGAAGATATTATTCAAACGTAGAAGGTAACCAACAAAGAGTTTAACATAAAGACTAAAACTGTACGTACCGGAGGCAACTAAAAGGAAAGAGTCTGTGGGGGTCCTCAGGTTGTGGCAGCTCTGTCAAGTCTGTGACATGTGTAAAACACATGTCAGCAACGAACTAATGAGACCATAAGTTAATGCAGTTATACAATTCTAGCAGTTCTAAATGGAATTTAAAAGACAACTACACAGGCAGTCCTAGAAAACAGGAAATAAGTAATGGTTATTCTAATCGATCTGCTAGGGGTGTCCATCTAGTCAAATCGTCAAAGAGTTGTTCAT
Source organism: Scilla litardierei (assembly GCA_030789695.1). NCBI lineage: Eukaryota > Viridiplantae > Streptophyta > Magnoliopsida > Asparagales > Asparagaceae > Scilla > Scilla litardierei. The sequence continues at coordinate 46,343,220 of CM061133.1, forward strand.
GTAGTTCTGTCAATCTGCCAGGGGTGTCTATCTGGTCAGATTGTCCAAGTCTAGAAAAGGTCAAACGACCGGAATGCATCCCTGTGAAGCAAACAGGAGTACACCAACTGCGATACAAAGATAAAGCCTAAGGACTCATGCTGCGTAGGCGGAGGGGAGCTACCCCCAGGCCCAGCTAGACTCTTTTGTCCTACCCCACACGCGAGTCGTTTGTGTTATGGACACGAGCCAACAAATGCTCCATCTAGACACGAGACAAGACAAGGATCACGAATGATACTACGTATCATACCGGAGAGCACCAGTCACGGGTGAGTCAAAGCTGGGGAGCACCAGTGCTCAATGGTCACCCCCGTCGTCGATCCGAAACAAATCATTAATCATGAATGATACTACGTATCATACCAGAGTGCACCAGTCATGGGTGAGCCAAAGCTGGGGAGCACCAGTTCTCAATGGTCACCCCCGTCATCGATTAACTATCCGTAAGCGATACATTCCTGGACGAGCCAGCAAACGCTCCACAAGTCCATAAGCGAGCCGTCTTTGGGCTAGCCAGCAGACGCTCCACAAGAGTAGTGCCAACCTCTGTATAGGAGAGGCCCATGCCTGTGATCTTCTACAAAGATCCACACAATTATAATGTCCGGCTTATTAATTAGCATGTGAGGTTTACGTTGCATCTTAAAAGTAGGTTCGAGCAGAAAGTAACATGTAATCATTTTCAAGTATTTTGCAGAAATAAATCTAGCAGTTCTAACATCAATTCTAGAAAAGCATAAAAGCAGTAACTAAAGTCTCATTCCTTACCTGAAAGATTCCGGCAAGGATGTAGTCCAGCAGGGTCTGGGTCAACCAACGGATCTACGGAACCTCAACACGGTGTGAAAGCTACACTGGCGTCGGGTAGCGACGCCAGGGGTTGGATTCCTACAGTGTGCACGGCACGGCACGACGAATACTCTGAGATAACATATGTGTACGAATAAGTTCGTTACGACGGAACAAGAAATTAGTAGGCAACCTAGAATGTCTAACAAATCAATTTTAATTAGGTTCTCTATCACGAAGGGTGACACATCAGTATTAATGTTATAAACTTGCTGATTGATTTTAGTGGCTAGTAAAAAAAATGTACAACATACAACATGCAGCATGATGAATAACATATGAACCCAAAGTTCTTAAAGCATGCCTACGTGTTTAAGCAGCGGACTTCTCGCGTGATGTCCTAGCAGGCGGTTGTGTCGCAGAGAGCAGCAGCCATGTCAATGCTAGGGCAGCGCGGGACAGTGCCTGGCGACACTGTGGAAGCTCCGAGCGGCTGCATCAGCGTCCGTGGCCTGCTGCACGTGCTATTGCAGACAACGCTGTCATCGCAAGGGGGCACCGCTGCAACATGCATGGGGATGGGCGAGAACGGCTGGGCAAGGCGAGGCCGTAGGGGTCGGAGGTACGTCGGGGGTCGGACGTCACGGTGGCGCCGTCGTGCGCTACTGCAAACTGTAGCAGCTGCCGCTATAAACGCATCGCGAAACAACGGCGGAGAACGTGTCCGAGGGGGAGGAGATCTAGTCGGAGAGGGTCGTATGGGGTGTCGTCGGTCATGGGGAGGGCGGTTGATCGGACGGCACTGCCGTGCGGCGTCGCTGTCCGGCGCTGCGTGCTGCAGCGCCTAGGGAAGGAGCCCGGTAACACACTCCGGTGGTCTGTGATGAGGGGGCTCGTCGGGGATGATAGAGGGGGTCGGCGGCGGGCCTTGGCCGGAGGGGGTGAAGCAGGTGCGATGCCAGGGTTGGGTCATGCGGTAATACAAAGGAGGCGGCGGCTTCTTGTTGTGTTTGCTGGGAGAATAAATATAACCTAGGTTTTAATTTTTATAGGATAGGGGTGGGCTGCCTGTTGCCATCACGTGAGTGGGGGTCTAGATCTTAGGTCAGCTGTGCATTGGGCTTTTATAAAAGATGAATTTTGTCACGTGAAAGCTTAAAGGGTTTATCATTATCTAAGATTATAATATATAGGGGTAGCATTGGTTTAGGGCTTGGAAGGACAGCAAGTGAGAGGCTCCTCAGGCCCACTAGGGTTATACGACATTAGTAGGGTGTGGGTTGAATTGGCAGGCTAAAAATCATCACGTGAATGGCCCTCAGTTTAATTATACATATAAGGGTGTGGGGTTGTTGGACTCACGTGAATGGAAAGGCAAAAAGTTTCCTAGGAGTTTATTATTGAGAAATAGGTTATGCTACTGATGCTACAGGTTAGCCTTAGGCTTTTTATTACTTAGACTAAAGTTTATTACGAATTAAGTTGTGAGGTGTGCCGTGTGAATGGTTCGGCCTAGGGGTGTAGGAGCTAGGGTTTGCATGTGCGTTACGTGCACGTGCATCGAGGCATGGGTCCGGGGCATTCAAAGAGCTCCGAGACACCCAAGTGCACATGCGTGCGGGGTTGGTTGGGTCTGGTTACGCTGAAACAGCGGAAAACGCCGTATCGGGTCGGTACACGTGATACTGCTGAGATACACGTTCTGTTCGCACATGCGGGGTCTCACTGGTCTACGGGGGTCGCCTACGGGTTCCTGGCACAAGTACGGTCATGTACGTGTGGTTCGTCCCAGAATCACCCGTCGATTGCGTGTATATAGCATGGCATTCAAACGGTCGGTGCATAAAGAAATTCCAGTGTGAACGAGGTGTTGGCTTGGGTTGACACGTGTTCCCAAGTCGGACACGAGTCACAGAGGCTATCTATAGGTTCAAGCAAGGTTCTAGGGTCCTACTGCGTGCACAGACGACATCTGCTATGCACACAGACCAAATCACTTTACGCACAGACCAAATTGCTGTGCACACACAAAATTCAAATTGGCCCGAAAACAGGCCGTTACATCCTCCCCAACTTAAAATAAAGTCCGCCCTCGGACTTTCTTAATTTCAGGCATGGCTAGACTCTTCTAGTTAACTATAGTAACTACCCTGATCATTTCTAGCACAGTACTTCAACCAACATATAACCTAATACATCTATCTATATACATGCTCAGTAATAATATACATCAATTATTTCCCAACCATTATACTTATAGCTAGGTTAATATTATTCACGCATGCATTTCTAACTCATGGAAGTGCCTCCGCACATCCATACCTACGCATAATCATATTCCAACATTCAATAATCACCCCATCATATACAACCATTGTATTATACATATAGTACACATATACTAACCAAGGTATTTAAATTCATCACGAATTTAAAACCGAAAATACATATATCTACTCAATATAACCTACTAAAGGTATATCCCCTAGTATGCATTCAACACATCAATCATAACAATAATACTTAGCTATATTATAACTATTCGCCACAACACCAAATGACAAACAATTTCTTATTACAAGCAATACATAATCACACTATCATATTAATCTATTCCTACAAACACAATGCATCCAGCCTAATAACTATACATATAGCACATTTCACTCCTAGTTTAACCAACCCATACTCATTCAAACATGTAAACCCTTCAGTCATAACTATAGATAAACCTGTATCTATATATGGTGTAGCTACGCACGTCCAGGTGCGTAGCGTAACACAGCACAAATACCTATATAAATACATTCACCATATCCTATCATGCACGGATATATATAACACTATACTCACATCCGCAAACCACAACCACATTATAAAATACTTACTGAGCATACTCACTCGCTCTTGAGTGAGACTCCAAGATACTTACCAAACAATACACAATCTATGTACTTATACACACACTCCTATATATCTATATGACACGACTCATCATATGTGGCCTTAGTAAATAGTTAGACATCACTATATAATCATTCACACATCAGAACATGTAATTCATACTTATCCCATGTATACGTATATACAACCACGCAACACACTCTTATCCTAGTATCTATAAGCATGTCCACTCGTACTCGAGGGAACACTAAGACTTATATGTATTCACAGGCATTATATATTCACACCCATTATTCTACATTAGTATCTATACTTATTCATGTACTACATACACATAACCATTACATTCATCGCAATACACATATTCCATTATTCATCCATAAGCTCACATATACCTAAGTAATAATACTAAGCATGCCTGACAATGATATATATTCACACGAGCCGGGTAATCCTCCTTATGGATCTACGGGGAAGGCAAACAAACACAAGGCTCTAATGTGCAGGCACTTCCAATATTTGACATCTAGGGTGGTTAAACAACCTCCAACTAACCAGCCCTAGTTGGCTGGTCCCAATCATTTTAAACACCAGTATAATTTCCAACTCAAAAGTCCGTTCATGAGAACCTGTTATAATGATCCTGTTGTTCTCCGCTTCAATTAGTTCTTGGCTCAGCTGCCTCTAGGAATCTCTAAAGTGAAACTACCAACCAATTCTAGATTTTCGGGCGTCAGACTTACTTACAATTTCCTTTTCAATCCAAACAACCAAGGCAATCTACTAACTCTTTTCCCATATTTCCTGATCATTGAGCACTCGTAAAACCAAACATGCTCACTTGACTTGATCCAGAATTTCCACTTACACTTAAACCGCTAGTCACTGGTGACTATAATCCATCCACATGATCTGGAGAAGTCATCGCCTTTCACCATTTCGTAAATTGTAACCGGAATCCAGTGATCAGCACGCACTCGATGCGTATTCCGAACGGTCGAATTTGAAACTCCCATGACATTCCCAAGATCCTTAATTCCTTTAAATCACTGTGTCCAAAACAGATCATGTTGTCGATCATATACCATCCATCATAAGATCAATCTCGTCATCACATTATCACTCTGAATCTCTTCCGTTCATCTCAAATGATCATATTATTTACTTCAACCACGTTGCTATCCTCGACTAGTTTTTTTTATTCAAAACCCAGGTTATACTGTTGCTACTCGGCTTATATATATATGCCCATAATATCTGGTGCATAACATTTCACTTGATCGATGTAGGTCTACGCCTTTAGTCGTTAAGACAAGACTTCTAATCACCACATTTCTATCACGAGCAGTATACTAAGAGTCGATCTCATCCCCTCGATTCCATGTTCTCACTTCCATGGTTCCTTGTCAAGTCGAGAATCCAACCTTATAACCATCCAATGTGTTAGAAATACATCACTTGAACTTCATCTTAGTCCTGTATTCTCACTCAAATCCAAACTAGAGGGGGCCAAGGAACTAGTCTAAACCTAACTAACTTATGTTAGACTCAATTATTGTTGGTCGTTTGAATAGTTACTGTAGCACTATTGTTTCGATAAATCATTCGATCAAGACCTGCTTGGGCCACCACAAAACTGTCACACCCCGCTTCCCAAAAGGTTGAGCAACGAGGCATGGCCAGCCCGCATGGACTAGAGCCGCTTAGGCTCGGGGTCCAATAAGCGTCCATGGCAAGTTATGATGCGGAGGGGAAGGTCCGATCGAATGATTTAGCATGAAACAATAGAAATAGCAGTAAGAAGATATTATTCAAACGCAGAAGGTAACCAACAAAGAGTTTAACATAAAGACTAAAACTGTACGTACCGGAGGCAACTAAAAGGAAAGAATCTGCGGGGGTCCTCAGGTTGTGGCCGCTCTGTCTAGTCTGTGACATGTGCAAAACACATGTCAGCAACGAACTAATGAGACCATAAGTTAATGCAGTTATATAATTCTAGCAGTTCTAAATGGAATTTAAAAGACAACTACATAGGCAGTCCTAAAAAACAGTAAATAAGTAATGGTTATTCTAATCGATCTGCTAGGGGTGTCCATCTAGTCAGATCGTCAAAGAGTTGTTCATGTATTTCTGTCAATCTGCCAGGGGTGTCCATCTGGTCAGATTGTCCAAGTCTAAAAAAGGTCAAACGACCGGAATGCATCCCTGCGAAGCAAACAGGAGTGCACCAACTGCGATACAAAGATAAAGCCTAAGGACTCAAGCTGCGTAGGCGGAGGGGAGCTACCCCCCAGGCCTAGCTAGACTCTTTTGTCCTACCCCACCTGCGAGTCGTTTGTGTTATGGACACGAGCCAACAAATGCTCTATCTAGACACGAGACAAGACAAGGATCACGAATGATACTATGTATCATACCGGAGCGCACCAGTCACGGGTGAGTCAAAGCTGGGGAGCACCAGTGCTCAATGGTCACCCCCATCGTCGATCCGAAACAAATCATTAATCATGAATTATACTACGTATCATACCAGAGCGCACCAGTCACTGGTGAGCCAAAGCTGGGGAGCACCAGTTCTCAATGGTCACCCCTGTCATCGATTAACTATCCGTAAGCGAGACATTCCAGGACGAGCCAGCAAACGCTCCACAAGTCCATAAGCGAGCCGTCTCTGGGCTAGCCAGCAGACGCTCCACAAGAGTAGTGCCAACCTCCGTATAGGAGAGGCCCACGCATGTGATCTTCTACAAAGATCCACACAATTATAATGTCTGGCTTATTAATTAGCATATGAGGTTTAAGTTGCATCTTAAAAGTGGGTTCGAGCAGAAAGTAACATGTAATCATTTTCAAGTATTTTGCAGAAATAAATCTAGCAGTTCTAACTTCAATTCTAGAAAAGCATAAAAGCAGTAACTAAAGTCTCATTCCTTGCCTGAAAGATTCTGGCAAGGATGTAGTCCGGCATGGTCTGGGTCAACCAATGGATCTACGGAACCTTAACACGGCACGAAAGCTACAATGGCGTCGGGTAGCGATGCCAGGGGTTGGATTCCTACAGTGTGCACGGCACGGAACGGTGAATACTCTGAGATAACATACGTGTACGAATAAGTTCGTTACGACGGAACAATAAATTAGTAGGCAACCTGGAATGTCTAACAAATCAATTTTAATTAGGTTCTCTATCCCGAAGGGTGACACATCAGTATTAATGTTATAAACTTGCTGATTGAGTTAAGTCGCTAGTACAAAAAAATGAACAACATGCAGCATGAGGTTTAGCACTTACTGATATTAATAATCAACATTAAAAACTTAATAATATAATTTAATGACATATATATATATATATATATATATATATATATATATATATATATATACCTAGAATAACTTTATAAAACTAACTCACTGACATGCAGGCAACTAGTATTGTATAATATTAATGCAGCATGATGAATAACACATTAATCCAAAGTTCTTAAAGCATGCCTACGTTTTTAAGCAGCGGACTCCTCGCGTGGTGTCCTAGCAGGCGGTGGTGTCGCAGAGAGCAGCAGCCGTGTCAATGCTAAGGCAGCGCGGGACAATGCCTGGCGGCACTGTGGAAGCTCCGAGCGGTTGCATCAGCATCTGTGGCCTGCTGCACGCGCTGTTGCAGACAATGCTGTCATTACATGGGGCACCGCTGCAACATGCCTGGGGATGGGCGAGAACGGCGGGGCAAGGCGAGGCCGTAGGCGTCGGAGGTACGTCGGGGGTCGGACGTCGCGGCGGCGCCGCCGTGCGCTGCTGCGAACTGTAGCAGCGGCCGCTGCGAACGCATCGCGAAACAACGGCAGAGAACGGGGCCGAGGAGGAGGAGATCTAGTCGGAGAGGGTCGTATGGGGTGTCGTCGGTCACGGGGAGGGCGGCTGATCAGACGGCACTGCCGTGCGGCGTCGATGTCCGGCGTTGCGCGCTGCAGCGCCTGGGGAAGGAGCCCGGCAGCACACTCCGGTGGTCTGTGATGAGGGGGCTCATCGGGGATGATAGAGGAGGTCGACGGCAGGCCTTGGCCGGAGGGGGTGAAGGAGATGCGACGCCAGGGTAGGGTCGTGCGGTAATACAAAGGAGGCGGCGTCTTCTTGTTGTGTTTGCTAGGAGAATAAATATAACCTAGGTTTTATTTTTTATAGGATAAGGGTGGGCTGCCTGCTGCCATCACGTGAGTGGGGGTATAGATCGTAGGGCAGCTGTGCATTGGGCTTTTATAAAAGATGAATTTTGTCACGTGAAAGCTTAAAGGGTTTATCATTATCTAAGATTATAATATATAGGGGTAGCATTGGTTTAGGGCTTGGAAGGACAGTAAGTGAGGGGCTCCTCAGGCCCACTAGGGTTATACGACATTAGTAGGGTGTGGGTTGAATTGGCAGGCTAAAAATCATCACGTGAATGGGCCTCAGTTTAATTATACATATAAGGGTGTGGGGTTGTTGGACTCACATGAAGGGAAAGGCAAAAAAGTTTCCTAGGAGTTTATTATAGAGAAATAGGTTAGGCTACTGATGCTACGGGTTAGCCTTAGGCTTTTTATTACTTAGACTAAAGTTTATTACGAATTAAGTTGTGAGGTGTGCCGTGTGAATGGTTCGGCCTAGGGGTGTAGGAGCTAGGGTTTGCATGTGCGTTACGTGCACGTGCATCGAGGCATGGGTCCAGGGCATGCACAGAGCTCCGAGACACCCAAGTGCACATGCGTGCGGGGTTGGTTGGGTCTGGTTACGCTAATACAGCGGAAAACGCCGTATCGGGTCGGTACGCGTGATACTGCCGAGATACGCGTTCTGTTCGCACATGTGGGGTCTCACTGGTCTACGGGGGTCGCCTACAGGTTCCTGGCATTAGTACGGTCATGTACGTGTGGTTCGTCCCAGAATCGCCCGTCGATTGCGTGTATATAGCGTGGCATTCAAACGGTCAGTGCATAAAGGAATCCCAGTGTGAACGAGGTGTTGGATTGGGTTGACACGTGTTCCCAAGTCGGACACGAGTCACGGAGGCTATATATAGGTTCAAGCAAGGTTCTAGGGTCCTACTGCGTGCACAGACGACATCTGCTATGCTCACAGACCAAATCACTTTACGCACAGACCAAATTGTTGTGCACACACAAAATTCAAATTGGCCCGAAAACAGGCTGTTACAAGGAGCCTATGAGTGCTACCATTCCTGCCACCATACCTACACCACGAGTGAGCACCTCTGTCTACACTTCTGCTAGTGCCACTCCCACCACCCCACCACCACCACTACCACCCCACCAGAGACCTCCGGGGCTGTCACCGCTCTACCCCTGCAGTTTCTGTACCATCATCTCTGCCATCTTCTGAAGGCACTTCTATTTCTTTCGCTCTTGCAACTACTGATTCTCCCATTTTGGAGCATGCACCCACCACTCCTGTCCCTACTAGTACACTTCGTGCACCTGTGGACCCCCTTCCTATCGATCCTATTAGTCCAGAGTCCAAAACTTCACTACCTGGGACCACCACTGTCCCCATATCTGTTGTCTTCAGAGAGAGTATCGTGGTCTCTGTCACCACTTCTGTCGCCGCGACAACTCTGCCCACTGATTTTAATGTCCACACCTCTGCACCCGATCTTGGATCCATTCCTTTCCCATCTTCTACTGAGATCCCCACTAGACCACCCTATCCTGATCTCTCATTCAGACCTCGTGTAGCACGTACCGAGCCCATGGAGAGAGAGTTGTCTCTCGTAGTGCACGCCCACCCCTTGACTCCCGCCTCTCTGACGCACGATTGATAGCGGTTGAGGACGAGGTTGCCGTGTTGAGGCGTGACTATGCCACCCTCTCTCGCTCGATCGCCACCCACCACCAGGAAGTACAGAAGGTCATTAGGGTGATTCTAGATATCCTTAGGACACAGCATGCACCACCTATCATTATTGCACTTGCGCCTTCTATTAGACATGCATCGCTCACCGTTCAGATTGTTCAGGCTTCTGCAGAACCTGCCCCACTTCTTGTTGAGCCAGTTGCACCAGTTGTTGACACACCTGTTGACACACCTGTTAACCTACATGTTGTTCCATCATCTGGTCCTCAGCAGCGGGACCCATATTCAACCACAGAGGGTATGCCCCTGCTTGATTTTTATTTTTTGCTCCTACTCTTCCCTCCCTCCATTTAGTGCCTATCTTTCCATTTGGGGCCTTGCACCTGCTTAGCTTGGGGGAAACCCCATCATCACCCATTTGCATATACCCATTATTGCATCATATGCATGCTTGTACATATTCTAGGCATTAGGACATGCATTTGCATCTTTTGTTTTTCTTTCATTGTATAGGTTTTTATTTCTTTTCCCAATTTTTTTATTAGCCACCCACCCCACCCTAGCATCATTTCCCACCTTGCACGCACATTCTCAGTAGTGAGGACACTGCTGTGTTTATCTTGGAGGATGAGCGCTATCGCTTTTTATTTTATTTTTTATCTTTATTCTTTCACTTTACCTCTTTTTATCTTATTTTCCACCCATTTTCCCGCCATTTTTTTCTTTTTAGCATCACGTTTTCCATCTTTTAGTTTGCTTGAACACTTGTTTTATTTTGTTATTCCACTTTTATTTTTCCTTTTTTATGCTAAATACATTCTCTATGATGATATCTCTTATCGCTTTAGCAGCCATCACGATGCTTATTATTCCTTGCCATGCTACTTAAAGTATTTCATAGTCTTTCTATCCATATGTGCTTGCAAATTATATTTCTTTTGATGACTCCTCTAAGTAAATGCATGATACTTGTTGAAGCTGAATGTATGTAGTAGTGTCAAGTATGCTTCTATTAGAAATGCACCAAGATTCATGCTTCATTGGCATATCTGAAGCATTGCTTTCATATCTTATTCACCTTTTTGCATGCCTGATTTGATTGTAAACTTTACTGGTGTGCTTTACTATTTGTTGTGATGATTACGAATATACATGCTTACATATCAGTTTAGTTGATGTATTATCTTATTGAACCATTTGTCCACATCTTAGAGCGACCTGAGTGTTATTTTATTTCCTTCTCCACAAATATCTTTTATTCTCTACTTATCACTTGAGTTCACCCCTTACATCTACTTATACCGCATCCATTCCCAAAAATCTCATACAAAAGAAAAAGCTAGCTCCAAAAAGTACAAAAAGCCAAAAAGGAACTAAAAACAAAAAAATTACATATCATATAGCTCCTACAAAAATCCAAAAAATTTACTTTATTTCATTGATTGGAGCAATATATATACTTGGAAAAACCAAGGCAAGAATCCCATTTTCCATATTATTTTCCTTGGATGCGACGCCTCAGCTAAGCTTGGGGGGTTGAACTCTTTTGAACAAAATGAGTGAGAATGACATTAGAGTGGATGGGTGCACATATGGGAAAGTTTGATAATGCTGATACTTAGCGAAATAATTTAGCTATGGAGATTTCTTATGATTTGATATGAATATGTGAATGCCATGACTATTTTTCTATTCCCTATTGCATGCTTGGTGTGTATCTTCTACGCTTCAGTTACAGCTTTTGATTGAAAAGTGTATCGCCAATATTTTGCATATTAAACACTATGAAATGCATGAAGTAGATATGAGTTGATTGTATAAACCTTAGAGAGTCCCTTTTTTGTTCTTAAAAGTTTGCAAGATTTATATTTATGAAAGATATGAAATCTCTTATTACTATGTGACTCATTTTATGAGTTATCGTGATGTGTAGCTTATAGCTTGAGATCTGAGCGAATAATCTAGCGACCCTCTCATATTTGCATTCTTTTTCCTTTTTCTTATTTTTATTCCCCGGTGAGCTTCATATCCACCTTCCTCGAGGATGAGTAAGAGGTAAGCTTGCGATATTTTGATATGTCCATATTTTCCTTACTTTTATCGCATCATTTCATATCAATTTCGCCTTCCAAAGTTCACATTTATATATATTATCGCGAGTTTAACGATATATTCGAGTTTCGTATAGAATTATGGATTTTCAGGAACTTTTGATCGATTTGAAGCAATTATAGAACATGGACACATCCGTGCTACCCGAAGCATCATTGTCAAGGTTCAATAGGTGTTCGGTGAGTTAAAGAAGAAGATTGGAGGAGAAATGGAGAAGAAAAGTAGAAAAGAAGCTCCCGTAAAGAGTGGTTTGCTTTTCCCCAAGCAGCTCAGTTGATCTGCTCAGCACTCGACCCAGCTGACATCTAAATTAAAGAACGACATAAGAACGGATACGCACCATTCGACCGAGTGGAGAAGCCACTCGGTCGGATCAACTCGGCCAGCAACGAATATTTCCGACACATAGCCAAGATTTGAGAGCCCAAGGTCACTCGATCGAGTTGATCCACTACTTGACCGAGTGGGCCTAAATAGTACGATGATTTCAAGGGTCTCTCCAACGACTGTAGCTCGACCGAGTAAGCAAGGCGACTCGACCGAGTAGAGCTGCTACTCGACCGATATCGAACCAAACAGAACAGTGTTTTTGAGTAATTTTTCGGCCTACTGTAGATCGACCGAGCGGAGCGGCTGCTCGACCGAGCAGCGCATATCAGCCCAGGATTGAAGAAGCCCTAAGCAGAGCCACGTATCAGTACTCGACTGAGCGACGCTGCTACTCGACCGAGTAGGGCGCCGCAACCTGACTTAAAGAGGGCACCTCTGTCCAATTTTCCAGATTTTTGTGGGTCCATCCCTTTGTATATAAGCACAATTTTTAACCTAGATTAGAGAGAAGTTTATTTTCCTTAGTTTTAGTTTGAGTTTGAGTTTTCTTAGAGAATTATGAGAGCCGTCGTTATTGTTGAAGACAAAGTTTGGATTTTTTATTAATTTTTTTTGCTTGGAATCTTGTGATCTTAATTCTCTGCGCTTGATTATCGATCTTCGACGTTTTGGTAACGATCTCTCATCTTTCTATGCTAGTTTTGATGTTTTCTATTGCGATCATGAATTCTATCGATATTATCGAATCTTCCATTGAACTTTGTATGAATCGTGAGTAGTCTTATCTAAGGCTAATGGATTAGCCCAAGGATCTTAGGATTTAGATGTAAAGTTAGGATTTTTATGTTGTTTTGGTACAGAAGGGATGTGTGTTGGTTGATCCAGCCAAGTTTGTAGGAGATTTCAAATAGGATTTGTGACCACGACAGTGGCACACATCTTGGTCGGATATCATTTGGACTTAATTAGGCATGTTAGTGAATTCAATTAGAGTTCGTGACTACAACAGTGGCATGCACTTTGATGGTTTCCACCGGCGTGCTATACTACTGATTGATGACTATGACAGTAGCGTCAATGAGAGCCACCAAATCACAGATCAAAGTTCTATCCACGACAATGTCGTGAGTAAAGATTGAGAATAGTTGTCGATCGTAATACACGGATCGCGTGTGAGGCTATCCACGATGGTGGGGCTAAACACAAGATACATTAGACGCATGGCACAACGACAGTTGGTCATGAGTTTTACATGTTAGATGCGACAATCTCTCCCTAATAAATCGAATTCAACCTGGGAACTCTAACTTAGCAAAGACATCCGACAATCTTAGTGGTGACTCCTAGTGCCCTAGTCATTTATATTACCGATAATCCTATTTGAGAGATAAACATGACAACATTTCTGAGTACACCAACTGACACTTTTCTGAGATTCAGAAGAAAGCCCAAGAATACATAAGCACCTGCCACCCTGTGGGTTCGACATTTTACTATATTACAAAGCACTGACACCATGCACTTGCAGTAAGTTTTCGGAGTTAAAATCCGGATCGACCAATTAGCTCTTGAATAATTGGCGGAGATCGAAAATCACGAAAATGGTCCTCCACTGCCACCACCTCCGGCTCCCAGATCGCTATTGGAATTCTCCATGCCCTTCAATGGGTCCACTTCTAGCATTCGAAATCTGCTAGTAAAGCCCAATAACTTTGAGTTGAAGCCATCTCTCATTGACTTCGTGCAACGAGATCAGTTCGGATGATTTCATATGGAAACCCCAACATCTCAACAATTTCTTGGAGAAGATGGATACTTTGAACATGAATGGAATCACGAACGATGCCATTAGGCTAAGATTATTTCCCTTTTCTCTTAGGGATAAGGCTAAGGATTGGCTTAGAAGCCATAGTCCTAAAACCTTCACCACTTAGGATATTCTATCCATGGAGTTTCTAACTAAATACTTTCCTCTAGGAAAAACAACGAAGAGGTGCAATAAGATCACCAATTTCAATCATCTGGATCGAGAATCCATATACGAGGCTTGGGATCAATTTAAGGATCTACAACGCGATTGTCCACACCATGGTATGCACGATTGGCTATGCATCCCAGCGTTCTACAATGGGTTGAGCCAAGAGGTAAGAATGTTGATTGACACGTCCGCTAATGGCTAGATCATGAGTAAGACACCGACTGAAGCGAAGAAGTTGTTGGAGGCCATGGCCACCAACAACAACTCATGGAGCAATGAGAGGAGCACCTCTAGAAGGGGAGGTAATTATGAAGTGGATGAGGTATCCCTACTCTCGGTTAAATTTGATGATCTATATAAGCAACTTTCTTTATTTGGGCTTGGTGCTACTAACCAGCCCACTACAGTGCTTTGTGAGGCATGTGGTGTGCAGGGACACCAAGGCAATGAATATTCCACATCTTTAGTGGCACGGTGGGTATGAGCATCAAGCAAGCCAATGCTTTATATGGGAATAACTCGAGGCCGTCGAACAATCCATACTCCACCACATTCAATCAAGGGTGGAAGAATCATCCTAATTTCTCCTACCGGACCCCTAGTTTGCATGCTCCACCACTATACCCTCAGCAACCCCAGGATTTTCAGGCTCCACCTTCTCAAGCATAATTCCAAAACTTCAACCAGAGGCCTCCTACGAACATGCCCTCTACTCAGAAGTCTAGCTTGAAGATGCTGATTGAGAGTCACATTCGGACTCAAGGACAGGGGAACGACTATTTTCAGAACTCAATTCAGCAGCTAATGATGACGATGAAGCAACTTGCGTCTACCACGCAACAGCTGGCATCGGGGCAGAGGTCTATGGAGACTACAATGGCATAGATGGCACAAAAACTTTCCCAACTATCGAAGACATAAGGGAATTTGCCGGGGTAAACTAAAGAGAACTCCCGAGGGCATGTGAACGCGATTACATTGAGAAGTAGGAAGCAATTTGAGGGCCTCGTCATGCCTATTGGGGAGAAGGAAGCTGGAAATGAAGGAGAAGCTCATAAAGAGCTTGAATCAGGCGTTGATAAGGATGCCAAAAGTGAGGTAGAACCTCCATCATCTGAGCCATCAAGAGAGAGGTCTATTGAGAAGGAGCAAGTGAAGCCCACTGAAGAGCCTCCCAGAACATATACACCAAGGGTCCCTTTCCCATCAAGATTGGCGAAGGCCAACCTAGACGAGAAGTACGGGAAATTTTTCGACCTTTTCAATCAGCTGAACATTTCATTACCCTTCCACGATGCAATATCAGAGATCCACACCTATGCCAAATTCCTGAAGGAGATCATCACAAAGGGCAGAAGGCGGGAGAAAGTTGTGCTCTCTGCAGAGTGCAGCGCTATCATTCAAAGGAATGTGGTAAAGAAGCTAGATGACCCAAGGAGCTTCTCCATTCCATGTGTGATTGGAGATATCGAGATCAAGAGTGCACTCTACAACCTAGGGGCGAACGTTAGTTTGATGCCCCTAGCGATATGTGAGAAGCTGAATTTGAGAGAGCTCCAGCCAACTAATATGTCGCTCCATTTGGTGGACCGTTCAGTTAAGTACCCTCTGGGAGTAATTGAGGATGTGCCGGTGTGAATATGAAAATATTGGTACCATATGACTTTGTCATAATGGACATGCCCGAGGACGCGTGCATCCTGATCATTCTTGGCCGATCCTTCTTGGCCGATCCTAGAGCGCTTATTAATATGAATGGAGGGAAGCTTTCCTACAATGTTGGACGAGAAAAGGTCGAGTTCGACCTCAAGAAGTCAATGAAAAATTTCATGGAGGACGATCATATGAACTAAGTGGACCTCCTTGAAGAAGCAATCAAGGAAACCACCTTGGAGGAGTTGTTTTTGAGCGAAAATGTGGATCCCCCTTGGAGAAGGAAGATAAAGCAAAGGAAGTGATAGCAGAGGAAGAATTTGAGGAAGCCTCCAAAGGAAAATTCAAGGAGAAATTTCCACGATCGCATCAACGAGTCTCCAAGGAGCTGAGGAGACAAGGAGGGAGCAATTTAAACTATTCAATGAGAAGAAGCACGGAGACGAGGACATCCAGGACTTCTCCACCTTTAAGCCACCATAAAGACATCGAAATAGGAAGTCGAGCTCACGACTTAAAACGAGTGCTTCTTGGGAGGTAACCAAATGGTTTTTGTTTAGCTTTTAATACTTTGATTTAGATGTTGGTTTTGGTGTAGGGTAGCTTTATTTTTCTTTTTGAATAAGCCCCAAAAAACCCCCCAAAAATTCACTAACTGTTTGCTTCAGGAAGAAGTCCTTGGGAAGCTGGAAGAACAATTCGACACGACCGTGTAGTGCCAATCCACGCGGCCACGTGGAGGAACGAAGAAAAAGAGGAGAAGAAGGATGTGTTGGAAACATCATTGTCGATGATTTCTTATTTGATGATAACAAATCTGTGTGAAATATTTTAATGTGTTTGTTAAGTGTATTTCAGGTCATTACATAGCTATAAAGACTATGGAATATGATGGTGGAGATAATACTCGTGATGGAGTTGATTATGCGAAGAAATACGGAGTAATCCCCTTGAATACGAAGGAAAGTTGAGTACTTGCAAGGGGATGTCAAAGCAAACGGAGACAAAATGAAGTGAAACTCTTCAAAACAGTGAAGAGTATGTCAAATAACTCTCCGGAATTTTATGATAAATTTAGGAATATGTTTGGCACATGAAATGTCATATACAGGCGAAATACGTGAAGACAGAGTTCTTATAAAGGAAATTTGAGCTACAGTGGAAGAAAGGGTTAAGAAAATTCTACAAGGTGAAGAATGAGCTCTGGGAATTTTTTTGATGTTTTCAAAATTTTCCAAATTTTTTAGAGTCCATAATACACTAAAATACGGCTGAAATACGCATGGTTTTTGGATTTGAGCAAATCTCTTGGACACATGTCATCGCCTCAGCCAATCCCGCATTTTGAAGGCTAATCCGACGGCCAGGATTGCTGTCGACTTGGATCTAGGGTTTGGATGCGTTTTAATCGGGTTTTGACCCGTTTTAGAGTTCCAAACCCTATAGGACTCTACCGTAAATAAGTCGATGTATATACCTAGGGTATTTTGCCAATTCCAAGAGCTAGAGACGTCGAAACTTTCCTGAAAACTTTCCTAGTTAGTGAATTTTTGGTTGCTTTGCTAAACTAGGGAGTTGCGAGTCTAGAGAGCTATTAGCCAAATTAGCTAACTAGGATCTAGTATCGTTTGGAAGCAACGATCTAGGATCTTGGTTTGATGATGACAAACGTGTCGTTATATCTAATGTGTGTACTAGTGTGTTTCAGGCTTGGCGAAACAATCTATTCTCGATATTTGGTGGAATTGCTATTCGTATAGCACATTGGGTGAGATGGAGTGTGTGTTCACAGAGAAGTTGGACTTGGTCCAATGAGGGATGAGTTGGAGCCAATTCTTTTCTAATGGAGATTTATTTAAATCAATTAGAAGATCTTATTCTATCTCCTAACCCCTCTTTAATTCAAAATCCTAATCAAAATACAAAATCCATATCTCTTAGGGACTCTCCTCAAAAACCCTATCTTCCCCCTATAAAACCCCATCTTCTAGGGTTGAAAATGGGGGGCGGCAACAAAAATTAGGAGATAGTAGCCGAAATTTTCATAGGGCACACACAAACCGATCTTAATCAACCCACTAGCCTTTGAATCAATTTTCTATGAAGAAGTGCCATTAATAATCGCAAAGTCCTGCCAATTTTTATTGTGTGCAATCGTTTTAGGGTCAAACTTCAATAAACAATTTTTGTTGATTGACAGCCGAACTTCAATTGCTTTTTCCCTTTGAAATTCTCATCAGCAATATTTTTAATCTCTCAAGATCAATTGGCCGAATTTCTTGGTGCTCTTCTCCTTGGATATCTCAAGGCCCAGGCTATTTTCTTTGATTGTTTTTTGTTGACAGCCGACACAAAAAAGGAGGAGCCGCACAGATTTTTTTTGCAACCTTCATTGCCGAAACCTCAGATACACAAAGCATTGCCGCATGTTACTAATAAGGGACTTAACTCTTATTTTCCCCAAGCAACCGAGATTAAAGGGAGAGTTTTTTTTGGGGAAACAAACGACAGAATCTCTTGACATTAAGGAGGAAAGCTAAGTGTTTTTTTTAAAATTAAATATTATCATCTCTCCATTGTTTTATATACAAGGCTTGTTTGGATTGCTGCCACATTTTTTTTGTCTGACATTTTTTAGGTGCCGCATCATTATTCAAGGGAAGCAAAAACGGTGGTTTTGGATACAAAGCAATGTACTGCCAATTTGTTTTTATGATCTCACATGAGCAACATTAATAAAGAGGCCACCAACAGACGATGTGCAAAAAGCTAAATCAAAGGTAAGCTCTTTCCTAATTAATTTTTAAGAGATTAATCATGTGCTCTTTTTGATTTGCAGGGGGTATAAATTAAGCAAACAAAATTGAGAAGAGCCGGATTCTTTCAGGAGGCGGACAAAAGCTTTTGCAAAAAGACAACAACAAAGAGATGCCAAGCACAGAACAAGATCCCCATGCCAACGCATCAATGACAAAATCATGGCACAAGGTTAGCTTGTTAAGCACATATTAAACAAATTATCTGAACACCTTTGTGTATTGCAGGCCATGCACAAATCCAAGTGAAAACAAAATAAAAAGAGAGGTGCTCTCCATTTTGCATGCCACGCAACAAGGAGCACATGATATAAGTTAATATCAAAAAGGGGTCGCCAATCATTCTACTTGGACAAGAAAAGCCTCCGGCCAAAAGAAATCCCCAGCTGAGATCAAAGGAGGAACTTCTCATCAAGAGGGATACCTCGCAACTTGAGTTGCCAGCGGCTTCTACCATCTTGCCAGACATCTACTGGCCTGTGCTGATCGACGAGGACATCGCTACTACACGATCTGAGCTTTCTAAACTTATACTTATTATTATATTGTGTAGTTTGTGTTAGTTCTTCGTAGGGGAAACTTTTTACTATTTTTGTGTGACTATTTTGGGACTTGTCTAGTTGGGACTAGACAAGTGGGACCCAGCTAGTTTGGGACTAGCTGGTAGAAAGCTTTGCTAGGATTGATAGTGAGGGGAAACACTGTGTGTGGGGTACTGAGAGTCTGGCGAGTGTAGAGAAGTAGACGGTGCTCTGAGCATGCTCTAACTTGTGACTTTGTACCTATTGCACTATTCAATCTAGTATCTGCTTTGGGGGCTGGAGTAGGTCGTTGGGATGACCGAACCAGGGTATATCTGTGTGTACTCTGTGATTGTCTATCTTTACTCTGGTTGTTGCTGCTTTAACTGCGTGTGATTTCTCGTGGGTTGCACGAGAATTTTTTATTAGCCTATTCACCCCCCCTCTAGGCTAGGATCCAGATCCAACAAGTGGTATCAGAGCAGGTTTTAGGATCTAGCCTAGTTTGACCATGTACCACATTGATAGTGCTTTTGCTGAGGGTCAGTCTATTTCCCGACCACCTAGATTTAATGGAGTAGACTATGCTTATTGGAAAAATCGTATGAGAATCTACTTGATTTCTATTGATTATAAAGCTTGGCAAATTGTTGAAAAAGGCTATAAATCACCTGTTATTAAAATAGAATATACTGAAATGCCTAAACCTGATGATAAGTGGGATGGTAATGATTGGAAGCTTTATTCTCTTAATGCTAAAGCTATGAATGCTCTCATTTGTGCATTAGATAAATCTGAATTCAATCGTATCTCACATTGTCTAACTGCGCAGGAAATATGGCATACTTTGGAGGTGACGCACGAGGGAACGTCACAGGTGAAGGAGTCTAGACTTGCACTTCTGAGCACGGAATACGAGGGATTTCGCATGCTACCATCAGAGACGATATCAGAAATGTTTGCGAGGTTCACCAACATTGTCTACAAGTCTAGTTCGCTCGGTAAGCCATATTCTAGCCTTGAGCAGGTGAGAAAGATATTAAGAGCACTGCCAAGCTCTTTCAGTCCTAAAGTCACTACCATCCAAGAAGCAAAGGATCTATCGCAGATGAGGGTGGAGGACTTGATAGGTAATTTAATGTCCCACGAGCTTGAATTGCAAAACGTGGATAAAAGGGAGAAACCTGAGGAAAAAGAAAAACTTACAAGCCACTTGCTCTGAAAGCTGACGAAAGTGAAGATGATGATGATGACATAGCGCTAATGGTCAGAAATTTCAGAAAGTTTGTCCAGACCAAGCAAGGAAGAGCAGCAATGGCACCCAGGTTTAATCGCTCTAACTTTTTTCAGTCTTCTAAGCAAAATTATGATCAGAATACTACTAATAGAATGACTTGTTTTAAATGCAAGAAAAGAGGACATCGAATGAGGGATTGCCCACATGAGACAGCTCAGGTAGCAAAAGAAAAGGGAAAATCCAAGGTGCTTACTTGGGACATGGATAGCGAAGCTGAGAGCGAGGAGGAGGAACACGAAGCCCATTCATGCATGGCATTGATGGGAATACACAATGAGGTAACTTCTGGTAGTAAAACTGAACTCCTTACTCTTTGTAAAGAAATGCAAGATAAAATAGTAGAGCTTGAATCCACTATAGATGATTATCAAAATGAGAACTTTGAAATGCAACAATCTAAATATGAAATGTCTAAAGAGATTGAAAAACTCGAAATTGATATTGTTGCACGTGACTCTACTATTGATATTCTGAAAAAGGAAAAATCCAGTTTTAATGATGAAGCACCTTATCTCTCTTGCCCTTCCTTGATGAATAATATTAGCATGCTTAAACTTGATTTGATTAAGCTCGAAACTGAAAAAGACTATGTTATTAGAGAGCTTAATGATAAACTCTGCATGTTGGATAATGATTTTAAAAGAAAAATGGTTGAATTTGAAAAGAAGGAAGAGGAAAACAAGAGAGCTTTTATAAGTAAATGCACATTGCTTGTGGAAGAAAATAGACTGTTAAAATCCGAAGTCTCTAATCTTGAATTAGCCATTAAGAAATTCTCTATGGGAAAACAATTGTTGGATACTATTTTAGAGAATCAATTATATGGCAATAATAGAAGAGGACTTGGATTCGGTTCGAAAAACGTTGAAAAGTCAAAATTCAAAAAATTCCACAATGCACCATCTATTGCGAAGAACTTATATGCAAAGTGCTTTACTTGTGATAGTGTAGGCCACACATCATACTATTGTAAATTTAGGAACACAAATATCAAGTTTAAACAAGTGTGTGTTCCTAAAACTATGTTGGCTAACACTAGTGGACCTTGTTGGATTCCAAGGTCACACTTAACACCTTTCATGTAGGTGTGATGGAGTTTTGGCAAGGAGCAATAAACTTAATGTCTCATTCTTTTAGCTCCTTCGTCAAAAAGCGACGAGAAGGTATAATTTTCTATCCCTCTATGCATGTCATTGCATACCTTCATAGATTTCTTGTGTGTGCTTGATTTATTTTGTTTTGTGTGCTTGCATGGATGATTTTTAATGTTTTTATTTCTGAAAAAAAAACAAAAAAAATGAAAAACCAAAAACAAAAAAAATGTGCTTATTGTTTATCTTCTTATGAATCTCTTAAGTGGTATTGCATGAATGATCAATCTATCCCTTGTAGAAGTCAATTCATTATTGTTGTAGCTACATGAACATGATGTTATTATTTTTAGTAGCCATGACATGTCTCATAAGTTTTAAACTTGACTTCTACACCTACATTTGCACTTTCACGATATTTGACTTTTTAGTACTTTTGGAGATTCTTTTGAAGAATAATGGAAAGTGAATGTAGGAATGATTAATTTCTGAAATTTTCTAATGGATATGATGTGTCTAGCCATGAATTAAAATTGAGTACAAAAGAATTGAAAACAAATAAAAAAACGATATTTGCTCCGTATGAAAAATGGATACACTTCATGGCTAAAACACAACCCACGAGTATCCAACTTGTGCTACATGGGTAATCATTAGCGTTGGTGTCCATAACTCGTCAAGCAATGTCATCCCACATTTAAAAGTCCTTTTAGGCCATGTTTTGGGATTCGGTAACTTGAACTCATCTTTGATGAGGTGGGAAAAATCAATCCTAGTGATGCTCATGAAAAGTGGAAAATGTGGGTTGATTTCGTTGATTTTCTAAAACTGAATCTCCTCTTGTACTTTATTGTCTATATCACTACACTTACACAAAGGTGGGAAGTCTTGTAATGAAATCCTATGAGCTTGGATTGTCGAACATGCTTGAAAACACATGCAAATTACTCGCTACATTTAATAATGGTTTATCTTTGCATGGAATATTTTTGTGACTCCATTAATCCACTTTTGGTGATTACAAAGGGGGAGAAAGAAAGATTTGTGGATTTGTGGATTTGTGTGTTATTGGTATTGTTTGTTGAAGGGGGAGCGTGAAATACTTGATTGCTTATTGAAGGGGGAGCGTGAAATACTTGAATAAATGTTGAAGGGGGAGCTTGAGAGAAGGGGGAGCATGCTTTTATATTTTCTATTTGTTGTGCATGCTTTGTAATGTTTGAATGACTCATCCATACATCATATTGCATTACACCCTTCAACACACTATACACACCCATACCTATTGCTCAAATCTTTTATGGGTTTGTCATCACCAAAAGGGGGAGATTGTTGGAAGCAACGATCTAGGATCTTGGTTTGATGATGACAAACGTGTCGTTATATCTAATGTGTGAGCTAGTGTGTTTCAGGCTTGGCGAAACAATATATTCTCGATATTTCGCAGAATTGCTATTCGTATAGCACATTGGGTGAGATGGAGTGTGTGTGCACAGAGAAGTTGGACTTAGTCCAATGAGGGATGAGTTGGAGCCAATTCTTTTCTAATGGAGATTTATTTAAATCAATAAGAAGATCTTATTCTATCTCCTAACCCCTCTTTAATTCAAAATCCCAATCAAAATACAAAATCCATATCTCTTAGGGACTCTCCTCAAAAACCCTATCTTCCCCCTATAAAAACCCATCTTCTAGGGTTGAAAATGGGGGCGGCAACAAAAATTAGGAGATAGTAGCCGAAATTTTCATAGGGCACACACAAACCGATCTTAATCAACACACTAGCCTTTGAATCAATTTTCTTTGAAGAAGTGCCATTAATAATCGCAAAGTCCTGCCAATTTTTATTGTGTGCAATCGTTTTAGGGTCAAACTTCAATAAAAAATTTTTGTTGATTGACAGCCGAACTTCAATTGCTTTTTCCCTTTGAAATTCTCATCAGCAATATTTTTAATCTCTCAAGATCAATTGGCCGAATTTCTTGGTGCTCTTCTCCTTGGATATCTCAAGGCCCAGGCTATTTTCTTTGATTGTTTTTTGTTGACAGCCGACTAAAAAAGGAGGAGCCGCACAGATTTTTTTTGCAACCTTCATTGCCGAAACCTCAGATACACAAAGCATTGCCGCATGTTACTAATAAGGGACGCAACTCTTATTTTCCCCAAGGAACCGAGATTAAAAGGAGAGTTTTTTTTTGGGGAAACAAACAACAGAATCTCTTGACATTAAGGAGCAAAGCTAAGTGTTTTTTTTAAAATTAAATATTATCATCTCTCCATTGTTTTATATACAAGGCTTGTTTGGATTGCTGCCACATTTTTTTGTCTGACATTTTTTAGGTGCCGCATCATTATTCAAGGGAAGCAAAAACGGTGGTTATGGATACAAAGCAATGTACTGCCAATTTGTTTTTATGATCTCACATGAGCAACATTAATAAAGAGGCTACCAACAGACGATGTGCAAAAAGCTAAATCAAAGGTAAGCTCTTTCCTAATTAATTTTTAAGAGATTAATCATGTGCTCTTTTTGATTTGCAGGGGGTATAAATTAAGCAAACAAAATTGAGAAGAGCCGGATTCTTTCAGGAGGAGGACAAAAGCTTTTGCAAAAAGACAACAACAAAGAGATGCCAAGCACAGAACAAGATCCCCATGCCAACGCATCAATGACAAAATCATGGCACAAGGTTAGCTTGTTAAGCACATATTAAACAAATTCTCTGAACACCTTTGTGTATTGCAGGCCATGCACAAATCCAAGTGAAAACGAAATAAAAAGAGAGGTGCTCTCCATTTTGCATGCCATGCAACAAGGAGCACATGATATAAGTTAATATCAAAAGGGGGTCGCCAATCATTCTACTTGGACAAGAAAAGCCTCCGGCCAAAAGAAATCCCCAGCTGAGATCAAAGGAGGAACTTCTCATCAAGAGGGATACCTCGCAACTTGAGTTGCCAGCGGCTTCTACCATCTTGCCAGACATCTACTGGCCTGTGCTGATCGACGAGAACATCTCTACTACACGATCTGAGCTTTCTAAACTTATACTTATTATTATATTGTGTAGTTTGTGTTAGTTCTTCGTAGGGGAAACTTTTTACTATTTTTGTGTGACTATTTTGGGACTTGTCTAGTTGGGACTAGACAAGTGGGACCCAGCTAGTTTGGGACTAGCTGGTAGAAAGCTTTGCTAGGATTGATAGTGAGAGGAAACACTGTGTGTGGAGTACTGAGAGTCTGGCGAGTGTAGAGACGTAGAGGGTGCTCTGAGCGTGCTCTAACTTGTGACTTTGTACCTATTGCACTATTCAATCTAGTATCTGCTTTGGGGGCTGGAGTAGGTCGTTGGGACGACCGAACCAGGGTATATCTGTGCGTACTCTGTGATTGTCTATCTTTACTCTGGTTGTTGCTGCTTTAACTGCGTGTGATTTCTCGTGGGTTGCACGAGAATTTTTTATTAGCCTATTCACCCCCCCCTCTAGGCTAGGATCCAGATCCAACAGGTGACGCATGAGGGAACGTCACAGTTAAAGGAGTCTAGACTTGCCTTGTTGAGCATAGAGTACAAGAGCTTCTGCATGCTTCAGTCAGAATCCATGTCAGAGATATTTGCGAGGTTCATGGACATCATTTACAAGTCTAGCTCCCTTGGTAAGCCATACTCTAGCCTTGAGTAGGTGAGGAAAATCTTAAGGGTTCTGCCAAGCTCATTCAGGCCTAAAGTCACTGACATTCAAGAAGCGAAAGATCTATCACAGATGAGAGTGGAGGACTTGATAGGAAACTTAATGTCCCATGAGCTTGAGCGGCAGAATATAGAGGCTAGAGAGAAACCAGAGCGAATGAAAAAGCTCCAAAACTACTAGCTCTTCAAGCTAGCGAAGGTGATGAGGAGGAGGATGAGATAGCATTGATGGTCAGAGGCTTCGGAAGATACATCAAGACTCCTCAAGGAAGAGCTGACATGCAACAAAGGTTTAATCGTTCTAGCCAATATAATCCTTCTAGAAATTCATCTGAACAGACTGCTATTAATAAGGTTAAATGTTTTAAATGTAAAAGGCAAGGACACATTCTGAAGGATTGCCCACAAGAAACAGCTAATGTTGCGGAGAAGAAAGGAAAAGTTGTGGTGCAAACATGGGATATGGACAGTGAAGATGAGAATGAGGAGTATGAAGCTCACCCTTCCCTCTGCTTGATGGCAAAAGATGATGATGTAAAATTTGGTAGTAAAGCTGAACTTCTAATTATTTATAAAGCCATACAAGATGAAATTGTGGAGCTAGAATCACATTAGAAGAGTATAGAAATTCCAACAATGAAATGTAACAAGACACTTACAACATGTCATTAGAAATTAAGAAACTAAAGGAAAAAATTGTTGCATGAGATTCTACCATTGCTTTGTTGGGAAAAAAGAATTCTAGGTTGCATGAAAAAGCTGAATGTCTTATTTGTCCTACCTTGTTAAAAGAAATTAGCAAGTCTAAACAAGATTTGATTAAGTTAGAAACTGAAAGTGAATATGTGATTAAAGAGCTTAATGAAAAGATGTGCATGCTAAAAGATGAGCATAAAATCATGAAAAAGAATGAAGAGGACAATAAGAAAGCTTTTATTAGTAAATGCACTTTGACTGTGAATAAAAATGCTTTATTGAAATCCAAAATCACTAGTCTAGAATTGTCATTAACGAAATTCTCTATAGGAAAACAATTGTTGGATACTATTCTAGAGAATCAACTTTATGGCAATAATAGATGTGGTCTTGGATATGATGTGAAACATGCTAAAAAGTCAATTTATAAGAAAATTCACAATGGGCCAATGAAAGTGAAAAATATTTATGCAAAATGCTTTACTTGTGCTAGTGTTGGTCATACATCGTATTATTGTAAGTTTAGGAACATGAATATGAAATTCAAGCAAATATGGGTTCCTAAATCTTTGATGACTAACATGAGTGGACCTTGTTGGATTCCAAGGTCACACATATCATCCACCGTGTAGGTAAGATGAAGATTTGGTGAGGAGTTATGGATTGAACATTTCATTATTTAGCCCATTAGCCAAACGACGACGCAAAGGTATGGTTTTTTCTCTTTGAACTTGATGCATACCTTCATAGCATTTTTTTGTGCTTGATTTGATTTTTATTTTGTGTGCTAGTTTGTTTGATTTCTAGCTTGTTTAGTTCTTTATAAAGAAAAATCAAAAAATGATGAAAAAGACAAAAAAATTGAGCCTAATGTATATCTTTTATTTTGAATCATTCAAGTGATATTAATGAATGGTAATCATATCCAAGTAGAAATTGATGTATTATAGTTATGGTTACATGTGCATGTTTGATTTTCTAAATAGCCATGACATGTTCAATGATTAGAATAATTTGATTTCTACACCTACACTTTCACTTCCACGAATATTAAATATTGTTGTACATTTGGAGACATCTTTTATGAAATATTGGAAATTAATGTAGGATGAAAAATAACTGAAAATATAAGAGATATGATGTGTCTTGCCATGGATAAAAATTGAGCACAAAAGAATTGAATATGAATTTATTTTGAAAAAGAATGAAAATAGCTCCGTATGAAAAATGGATACAATCCTTGGCAAGTACACTACCTACGAGTATCCAACATATGCTTTACTGGTAATCTTTAGTGTTGGTGTTATACTCGTCAAGAAATGCCACCCCCACATCTAAGAGTCCTTATAGGCTATGTTTTTGGTGTGTGGTATCTTGAACTCATTTTTAATGAGATGTGAAAAATCAATCCTAGGTGATTTCATGTTTAATGGAAAATTTAGATTGGTTTCGGTTGAATTTCATAAAAGTTCTCCTTATGTGCTTCAATGTTTAATCATCACACTTACACGAATATGTTGAAGTCTATGTTATAATTTTCATTGAATTTGAAGTGCTTATTCTATGAATGTCTACAAGCAAGTGCTAATTGTAATTTATGATATCTTTAGTTTGCATGGGGTATGAAACTTGACTTCATTATACACTTTTGATGATAACAAAAGGGGACGAAAGAGTTGAGAAGATTTGAATATGTGCATTAATGCTTACATTTGCATATATGAATATTGGTTTAAGGGGGAGCATTAATGAACAATGAATAATGAGAATAATGAAAATGTGCTTATTGAATATTTGAATATTGGTTCAAGGGGGAGCATATTGGTGAATATTGAACAATGAATAATGAGAATAATGAATATTGGTTCAAGGGGGAGCATGAATAAAGGGGGAGCACGCATACATGTTTGAATGCTTGAACATCATTATAACATGCTTGTATGTTTTCACATCATTGACATACTTGTTGCATATTGCATACATCCTCCATCTTCACACTTCACACACACACATGTCACGATAATATTATATGAATCGTAATTGCTCAAATCTTATATTAGTTCATCGTCATCAAAAGGGGGAGATTGTTGGATACAACGTGTAGTTGGATACAACGATCGATGACTTCATGTTTGATGATAACAAACGTGTATGAACGATTTAATGTGTGTGCTAAGTGTTTTCAGGACTGGCACTCTCGCAAATACTCAAAGACAGACTAAGTAAAAGTGATGGAGAATGTGCCATGTATTAGCCAAGTGGACTAAGTCAAAGATGGACATAATGGCTACAAATTGTGCTAAGTCAAAGATTGGAAGATAAGGACGAAATCAATTCAAATCCATATTTGAATTGATTCAAATCAATTGGTGCAACATTCAAATCCTAATGCCATGCAAATTGAAGACTTGGTCAAAGATAAAGAGATATGGAGAATCTCATGCAAATTAAAGGTGATTAAATGAAATCCAATTCAAATCATATAGCTACGCAAATTCAATTCCATAACCATCCATATTCAAACTCCATATCCATGGTGATTCATTCAAATCCTAATCAAGTTAGGTTTCCTTGCAATCTCCATCAATTATGGGATTCTAATTGATTCTATCATATCACATCCTCTCCTATATAAACCCATCTTCCAAAGAGAGAAGAGAGAGAGAGAGAGAGAGAGAGAGAGAGAGAGGCATAACAAAATATTGCAGCCAACACCAAAAGAGGAGAGGAAAATATTTCGGCCATAAACCCTAAAGACCAATGCATATTGTGCAAGTAATCCCTCTTCATTGTTGTGCAACATAGAATCCTCCCTCATCCTTGGGCACCCTTGTAGGCATCCCCTTGCTCAAAGCTTCACACTCATCTCCTCTCCAAGAGCTCCATTGTCGAACTACATCAAGCGTTCCTCTTCCTCTCCATTGCCAAAGCTCCATAGCTAAAAACCATAGCCATTAGCCTCTCCTTGCCGCAACATAACCCAAGAGATCTCCATTGCGCAAGCACTAACCAAGGCCAAAGCATCATCTCCATTGCAAGCCAAAAACCCTAGCCTTTCATCGTTGCACAAGCAACCATATCCAAAGCTCAAGGCCGCAACATCAAGGAAGGATCTACATACTCAAGTTACTCCATCTCCAAGATACATTGCACAAGTCATCAAGCACAAGGCTACAAGTTTGCAAGCATCCACACCCTTGCCACAATCTTCAACTTTAAAGGGAAGGCATCCACACCTTGTGCAACTTCAAAGGGAAGCTATCTATTCATTGTGCAAGCTACAACAAGGGGAGAACATCTAGGCCGCAAGTTCCAAATAGGAGGATGTGACGTTGGCGACTACATCGTGTCAGATACGATCTGACCTGAGCTGCTTGACAGAGACGACTGTCGCTACACAAACTGAGATTCTCTAAACTCTTTATTATTATATTTGTGTAGTATTAGTGATCTTTGTAGGATCTTTATTATTATATCGGTCGACCGTTGAATTCAATTCCATACCTTTGTAGGATCTACTGACCAATCGACCGTTGAGTTCTCCTCACTCCAACGTAGGATTAAAGACGAGCCCGTAATTAGCGGGAACATGGGCAACATTCACTCCTATTGAAGGGGGAGGATCGTGGCACCATAATGAGTGATCGTTACCTCTCCAACGTCACTGTAGAGACCCCAGAGGTATATAAATACCGTAACATTCCAATTCTCAAGGTACGAGATCTAATACATACACTCTACTTCTTAAGTTGATATTTCTTTCATCATAGAGCTTACGACATCAGACCTGAGAAGAACCTCCGTAGATCGATCTTAGCTGCTCCAAGCTCCATCTTTTCCTTAAGTTCCCATACTAACTAAGCATTTGAGGGGATTTGGGTCGGGAACCAGATCCGACCCCCTTGATGTTCTTTCTGATGTAGATCGCCGAGTCTCGACATCTTGTGAGGGCCACTTCTGAACTTCCCAGCCTCGATCCGTCAACATACAAGCAGCTCGAGGGTCGATCGAGCACCGCACTCCGACCAACATCCTTCATTCGACCCTGGTTCTACCAACCGAGGGTCCCCCTTCACCTTCTAATGAGGCTCCGACTCAGCACGAAGAGACCACGTCAGCTTGACAACTATCTCGGTCATTTTGGCCTTAACAGTTTGGCGTCGTCTGTGGGAAATTGTTAACCAGCTTGACATCCCAAAGCGATCAAGAGCTATGTCGACTGGACCCAACGAGATCGAACCGATTCAAGGTCTGAAGGAGAAACAAAAAGTGAACAGCTTCCTGGTGGAGGATGCCTTGGACTCTACATCACATTCAAAGCGGCCAGAAAGGGCCACCAAGGAGCCTAAAGTTACCCAGAAGGAATTCACCCAATTCTCCGAGAAAGTCGACAAGAGTCTCAGTATTATGTTAACCTTAATACACCAGAGCATGGGAGACGCATCGCTCTTAAATGGGCAATAATCGCCTCCAAAACCGACTCTGACACCGACTAGGGGCACAGCCTTACTCAGCGATCAAGGGGATCCAAGAGCAGATCGACTGGAGATCACCCCGCACAACGGAACCCCCACATCTCACCAATTTAGTAGAATGGGGATTGAAAATCGTGCCTTCATTCTCTAGGGGGAGCCCATCGCCTCCAATTACAAGGAAGCGACCCGCAACATCCTGGATCAGCTAATGTACAGGGCCCCCAGGTTATAACCATCTTAATCTTACAGGTGGATTTGGGAGGAGAGACGAGATCCCAAACCGATCTTCAGGAGCTAATTACATGCAAGTGGAGAGGGAAGATCTCTACTCATCCAATCCGTGCATCGAAGAAACTCCACTGAAGCAGAATATCACTTCTGCTCCTCTTCTTTCGAAATTCAAACTTCCTCCCTTGCCAGTTTATGATGGCAAAGGTGACCCGTGGTCACACATCCATAAATATCTGAACGTGATGCTGCTTCATGGGGCTGATGAGGCATACCTTTGTCGAGCCTTCCATGCTACCCTATTCAAAAGGGCAGAGGGCTGGTACGAATGGTTACCTAATGGCTGTATCGGGTTATTCGACGAATTATCAGACATGTTCTGCAAGCAATTCGGCACGGGTCGATGTACTCAGAAGAAGTTTTCCTACCTCTTCTCGCTCAAATAGAACGTGAATGACTCGATCCGAGCCTTTATCCAAAGATTCAACAACGAGAGGCTCGATGTAGAAGAGATGCCGGATGTAACTGTCATAGCAGCGCTCACTCAAGCAGTCCGAAAAAAAACACCTGCAAAGGGCGCTCCACCAGTCCCCCCCAACAATCTCGCAGAAATGTTTAATATAACGGATTGGTTCACCATCTCCGAAGAAGCAGAGGAGCCGGCTAGAGCTAATGGAAAAGGCACTCCCGCCCGACGTGGAGACACCTGTCGAGAGAAACCAACTCAGGGAACCCCTCGCTAGGAGTCTCGAGACAAGAGACCCAGAGAGAGGAGCCCTCGAAGTAAGGAGCACCCTACCTAGAAAAGCCAAGCGCTCCCAAGATGGAGGTCCTCGCTTACGCCCCACGAGAAGAGCTGGTCCAAAAATCAGCCAAAAAGGGCAAATATGAGAAGATGGACGACCTCAAATTCTGCAAGTACCATAATGACTACAGGTCTGATACCAACGACTGTTGGACTCTCAAAAAGGAGATCGATGCACTTGTTAAGCATGGGCAACCCAAACACCCGGCCAATGACCAAACTAGCAAGGATGGACCATCGAAGCAAAAAAGCAAGATGACGGGGTCGCCTATAACTGAGGTGGTCGACTAGCAAGCCTCCAAGCTCAAAGACAGGGAACGCAAACAACTCCGACGAAGTTCGGAAATACATGTATGCCTTTTATTGTTCATTTCCTTCAATAAAGCATATTTCCTAATCAAATAAAGATTTGCATCCCTAAATGTTACGAGAGCTATCCCATCACGCTCCCCATTAAAATGATCTGATTCCTGGGGATGCCCGGATATGTCGGATCCAAATTGATGAGACTCATACGAATTACACTTATGTGTCATCAGCCGTAAGTCGAAGGGGCCACCCCTTTGCCACTGAAAAACTCTCCTAAGGTGTCGCCAGTCGTAAGTCGAAGGGGCCACCCCTTCGCCACTGAACGACTCTCCAAAGGTGTCATCGCCCGTAAGTCAAAGGGCCACCCCTTCGCTACTGAACGACTATCCTAATGTGTCATCAGCCATAAGTCGAAAGGGCCACCCCTTCGCCACTGAATGACTCACTAATGTGTCATTAGCAGTAAGTTGAAGGGGCCATCCCTTCGCCACTGAACGACTCTCCTAAGATGTCGTCAGCCTTGAGTCGAAGGGGCCATCCCTTCGCCATTGAACCACTCTCCAAAGGTGTTGTTGGCCGTAAGTCGAAGAGGCCACCCCTTTGCTACTGAACGAATTTCCTAACTTGTCATCAGCCATAAGTTGAAGGGGCCATCCCTTCGCCTCTGAATGACTCACTAATTGTTGTCAGCAGTAAGTCAAAGGGGACATACCTTCGCCACTGAATTACTCTCCTAATTTGTCGTCAGTTGTAAGTCGAAGGGGCCACCCCTTCCCCACTGAACGACTCTCCAAATTTGTCGTCATCTGTAAGTTGAAGGGGCTACCCCTTCACCACTAAACGACTCTCCAAAGGTGTCGTCGGTCGTAATTCGAAGGGGCCACCCCTTTGCTACTGAACGACTCTCCTAACGTGTCGTCAGCCGTAAGTCGAAGGGGACACCCTTCGCTGCTGAATCATTCACTAATGTGTCGTCAGCAGTAAGTCAAAGGGGCCATCCCTTTACCACTTAATGACTCTCCTAATTTTTCGTCAGCCGTAAGTCGAAGGGTCCACCCCTTTGCCACTGAACGACTAACCTAATTTGTCCTCAGCTGTAGGTCAAAGGGGCCACCTTTTCGCCATTGAATGACTCTCCTAATTTGTCATCAGCCGTAAGTCGAAGGGGCCACCCCTTTGCCATTGAATGACTCTCCTAATTCATCGTCAGCCATAAGTCTAATGGGCCACCCCTTCGCCACTGAACGACTATCCTAATTTATAGTCAGTCGTAAGTCGAAAGGGCCACTCCTTCGCCACTGAACGACTCTCCTAAAGTGTCGTCAGCTGTAATTCGAAGAGGCCACCCATTTGCCATTGAACGACTCACCTAATTTGTCATCAACTGTAAGTCGAAGTGACCACCCCTATACCACTAAACAACTCTCCAAATTCATCGTCAGTCGTAAGCCGAAGGGGCCACCCCTTCGCCACTGAACGCCTCTCCTAATTTTTCGTAAGTCGTAAGTTGAAGGGGCCACCCCTTTGCCACTGAACGACTCTCCTAATTTATGCTATAAGCCGAATGGACTACTCTCCTAATTTGTCATCAGCTGTAAGTCAAAGGGGCCACCCCTTCGTCACTGAACGACTATTCTAATTTTTCGTCAGCCGTAAGTCGAGGGGACCACTCCTTTGCCACTGAACGACTGTTTTGTGTCATAAGTCGTGAGTCAAAGGGCCACCCCCTCGCCACTGAACGACCCCCGTGCCGTGATCCGTGAGTCGAGAAAATCCCTCACCATGGGATGTAAAGGTCTATTTCTAACATGGTACGATGGCTTACCCTCAATCATCTTAAAGTAGGGTCGAACCCATCAAAAGGGGGCCAGCAGGCATTGCGACCACCACATGGCATAAGCGGCAACAAACTAAGAGATGCAACGACAAACAAAGATATACAAGCTAAATCTTCTGGCATTACTGCTGCAAAAATTGTTTTCATTTACATCTAAATTACCCCCTATACATTCAAAAATTACTAAATCATGAATAAAAGGAGCACCGAGATTCTACAATGGTTGGCTAGGCCCTTAGTCTCCCTCCAGCACGGTCGCAGACTCTGGGTCTCCCGAATCATCTGCTCATGCATCGTCACTAGTCATGGTGACGACTTCGCCGATGGGAGCAGCCTTATTCGTGCCTTAACTCGATTTGTCTTCACCAAGATCCGGAAACATCACCGGGATCTGGTCGATCTCAGCAGAGAGGTCAGGGAAGTGATTTTCCATTTTCGATCGACATCTCTCGTATCCTCCAGCGTACAGCTCATCGAAGTCGGGTAGAGAATCCTTGAATTCCTGAACTGCCCTCTCTGTTATGACCTTGGCGCAGGCTTGCTCATCCTACAGAGCCTTCTCAGCTCGCTCTCTTAGAGAACCTTGTTCCGCCTTCCTTTTACGAGTCTCCAGAAGCTCGCAATCAAGTTGATCAAGGCAATTCATTCTCATTTTCGAGAGAAGACTGAGTTTAGTCAGCTCAACTTGAGATCTTTCCACGGCCGACCTAATATTCTCCAGGGTGA
The DNA here is from genome assembly GCA_030789695.1 of Scilla litardierei. Classification (NCBI taxonomy): domain Eukaryota; kingdom Viridiplantae; phylum Streptophyta; class Magnoliopsida; order Asparagales; family Asparagaceae; genus Scilla; species Scilla litardierei. The sequence continues at coordinate 46,377,374 of CM061133.1, forward strand.
CTTCGTGATTGGCTACCACTGGAGCACGACGACGCAATGCTTCGGTGGCCACGAGAGCCTGCAAACAACACACGATAGTCAACAGTCATGCATGCCTCACCTACAGTTGAGGACGGAGCAATGATTACATGCACGCTAGAGTAGACGGCTATTGACGCAAGCCACGCGTAATCGACCCTCTCCATGACAGCCATGTCCCGTGGAAGGGTCGTATTTTCAGCAATACGGGATGCTGTACCGCAATCAAGAAGAGCGAAATCTTCTCACCTCATCGAAAACTCCTCTCGAATGAGCTCCTCCGTGGAGCAGTCGAATGAAGCTGCAGAGAAAGCGGCAACAAACTAAGAGATGCAACACAAACAAAGATATACAAGCCAACCCTTCAGGCATTACTGCAGCAAACATTGTTTTCGTTTACATCTAAATTACCCCCAATACATTCAAAAATTACTAAAGCATGAATAAAAGCAGCACCAAGATTCTACAATGGCTGGCTAGGCCCTTGGTCTCCCTCCAACACGGTCACGAACTCTGGGTCTCCCGAAGCATATGCTCCTACATCATCACCAGTCATGGTGACGACTTTGCCGATGGGAGCAGCCTCATTTGTGCCTTGGCTCGATTCGTCGTCACCAAGATCTGGAAACATCACCGGGATCCGATCGATCTCAGTGGAGAGGTCAGGGAATCGTTTTTTTTATTTTCAATCGACATCTCTCATAGCCTCCAGTGTACAGCTCGTCGAAGTCGGTTAGAGAATCCTTAAATTCCTGAACCACCCTCTCCACTATGACCTCGGCACAGGCTCGCTCGTGTAACAGAGCCTTCTTAGCTCGCTCTCTTAGAGCAGCTTGTTCTGCCTCCCTTTTACGAGCCACTAAAAGCTCGCGGTCAAGCCGCTCAAGGTGATTCGTTCTCGTTTCCGAGAGAAGGCTGAGTCTAGTCAGCTCAACTTGAGTTCTTTCCACAGCCGACATAACAGCCTCCATGGTGACTTCGTGATTGGCTACCATCGAGGCACGATGACACAATGATGCGGTGGCCATGAAAGCCTACAAACAACACACGACAGTCAACACCCATGTTTGCTATAACGGTCGCTTTCCGAACTTATGTATTTCTACGTTTACGTACGTTTTTCGTACTCGTATTTTATTTGGCTCTTTCTTGGACTCGGTATATGCGATGTGATATGCCGTTGAGACCGTATGGAAGTGTAGATTTTTATAGTAATTTTTGGGAACATCATTTCACGGCTCGTTTTCTCGCAAAACAACTTTGAATGGAAGGGCGTTTTGGTCTTTTGGCTTCAACGCTCAGTTCTCGATTTTATTATAATTCTCGGTAGGATTAGCACGTGGCCAGACCCCGTAGCCCTGTACTTCTTACCTCTGCGATCGTCCCGGTATATTCGGAATATTTTTTCGATGCCCGTAGTGGGACTTATCCCTTAATCAAATTTTCAACCCCTAATTAGTCCTTAACCTCTTCAAATTCAAACTCTAATATGTTTTAAAACTTTAATTCATATTTTGAAAACTCAGGTCAAATCCTAATAAAAATACTATACCTAAAATATATCCAAAATTTCTCCCAAATCCCAACCCATCATCCCACGAAATCAGCCCAATCCCCAAATTATCTACCCACGTGCTGCACTTACTCTCCTCCTCTCTATTATTTAATAATCCTAGGGCTAGGTTACTTTTTCCCACCCGCCACAAATTTTTCTACTGAGCTAAATACTCTCCCCTCGCCCTCAACGCACCCTCTTCCCTCAACCCACGGCGGTCGACCCCCTCACCTCCGGCTGCCATCCCAACGACACCCACGCTGCCTTGCGAGCCAACGCCACCTCCCGACGGATCTACACCGCCGCAGCGCCGCACTATCCCGCAGCAGCACGTGTAAGAATGCCAACAGCAGTAGCTCCGCTGCTGCTGCATTTTCCGGCCATCGCCCGACCGTCAGGCGCCGTCCGAGACCTCCCCAGGTCGCCGCCGATCTCCCCTAGGCCTCTGCCATCGACTCCACTAAGGCCAAGCCCTGGTCGACCCGAAACAGCGACACGACAGCCAGCCGCCAGTTCTTTCGGTGACGTTTCGACATCGCGTCATCCCAGCAGGGTTCCTCGCTATTCTGAACCTTCCAGCAGCCCTCTATCGTTCCTAGCGGTGTTTCTTACCGTCCCGATCAGTCCCAATGACGCTCAATGTCACGCCCCGCTACCCTAAAATTGGAGGCGAGACGTGAAAAGGGTCCACACGAGAGTGGAGCTGTGAAGCCCCAAACCCGATAAGCGTCAATAAAACATAAGCAGGTCCCTGTAACCACAAACAAAACAACAATAATAACACAAGGAGAGATAGAAATAAAATCTCAAATCTCAGAATTTGTCCAACGTGAAAATTAAGTTCAACATCCAGAAAAGCCACCAGGCTAAAAGAAAGAGTCTAAAGGCCCAGAACAAGGCCAACAAGGACATCATAGCAACGTATAGGTGCCACGCACCGACAACAAAATAGCAGTCTAAAACAAAAGGGAAAAGCTCAACGAAGACACTAGGACTGGTCCCCAGTGTCCACGTACTCCTCGCCAAACACAGGCTCGGGCTCGGCGTCGGTAAACACCTCGTCCTCAACAATGTACTCAGGCTCAGGATCTAACATGTGTCACCCAAAAGAGTAAAGGGGCACATGTCAGCAAGTCTAAAAGACTTGGGCAAGGAAACTGAAAGTAAGGCAAACTAACAACCTAGCAGTTATAGTATGCATGACATGGCAGTTATAACATGAGTGCACAAGTAAGACATGGTGAACATTAAGTACAAGAGAACAATTTATCAAGGCATGTCAAGAGTAGCCAAGCTACTAACAATCTCAATCTTTTCACTAGTCACTTTTCAAGTTGTTTGTAGATGTTTACGCCTTACAGCTGAACGGTTTGGCATTCATGCTGATTGGCCGCTTAACACTACCCCAAAGCCCAGAGTTTACGCCTTACCACTGCAGTTGCTGATCGGGCAGACTCCCAGTTGATTGGCCGCTTAACTCTTACCCCCAATACCCACATGTGAACGAGCCAGGGTCCCTGCACACGAGCTTAGTAAATGAGCCAGGGTTGCCCCGCACAAGAGCTCGTTTCCTGGATCATAACCATGAGCGTATTTCATTTGGCATAGGGGTGCACCTAGCCTCAATCATTTCACAAGGTGTAGCGGAGCTACGCAATCACGGGAACACTTAAAGAATGCAATGACATGACAATTAATTCGTGTACCGTTAATGGAAATTAAACATGGCATGGTAGTTGTGCAACATAATAAATGCCGGATCTAGCTTCGTCGTCAAGCTAGTTCCTAAAATTGCGCCTAGGCGAGTATCATTTCGTCGCCTAGTCTCTTTTACGACTACAACAAGCAAATGGCCCAAGACATGGCCCAAAACCCTAAGTGGCAAGTTTCACTTGCCTAGTACCGAGGATGACGATCACGAAGGTTCGTCCCACGGACTCTAATCTATGGGGAAGTCGCTGTTATGGAGAAACAATCATCAAAAAAACATTCATTTCATTAGGGTTTCACAAAAACACAACGGGTTAAGAGGATGTTTAAGAGATCGAGTTATTACCGCATCGGAAGCGGAAGAATGATGCCGAGCAAGCACGGCAACGGAAGAAACGCTCCGGGGAACCTAGGGTTCAGATCTGGAATGGATGGGGAAAATCTGGAGAAATGGGGTTTTGGGGGATTTTGGGGGGTTGGAGATGACCTAGGGCATGGTGGTTGGTCAAAATGGAGAGGGGGAGAAGCTCTTGATGAAGGAGGAAGGCTAGGGTTAGATGGAGGATGATTTGGGGAAGAAGGAGGCTCAGGAGAAATGAATGAAGAAAGAAAACGTTTAGGGGGGTTTAAATAGGCACAGCCGGCGGCTGCCCAAAAATTAGGGTTCTGGGGTCATTAGTCGGTCAAAGAAGAGTGGCTGACCGACTAGTTTAACAACTAGTCGGTCGGTCGATTAACCGTGACCGATTAACACCAAACAGCGAAAGTAGGGAAAAATCTGGGTAATGAATTAGTCGGTCTGTGAAGGCTCGTCGACCGACTAGTTTGCAACCTAGTCGGTCGGTGAGTGTTCATGGACCGACTAACGATAAACAGTAACTTAGGTGAAATCTACTGACAGAAACTAGTCGGTCTGAGAGCAAGTTCTGACCGACTAGTTTCACATCTAGTCAGTCGGTGATCGTTCTTAGACCGATTAAAAATAAACAGTAACTCCTGTACAATTAACAAAGCCCACTAGTCGGTCCATGAAGGTTTGCCGACCGACTAAATCGTCATCTAGTAGGTCGGTTCCCCTTCTTGTACCGGGTAACGTGCACAAAAAGTTCCGAAATGGAGCGCGAAGCTCCGGGATCGATTCCTAAGACTCCTAGGTTTGATCTAACAATAAGATATGACCGATATGGAGCCCGTCACAAATGACTTACTCCAAAATCGACGATTCTAAGGAAGAAGCTAGAAAATCACGACGAAACGATCGAAAATGAAAGCTACGGAGACGAAAATCACACATGAGAAGAAAATCCACCAAAACATATAATATAATATAATAAATCCAGATACAAGAAAACCAGTCGTTACATCCTCCCCAACTTAAGAAAAATTCCGTCCTCGGAATTTCCCAACACTCACGTGTCCGGAAACAAAAGTGGGTAGCTCTCTCGCATCTCATCCTCATTCTCCCAAGTAGACTCTCCAGGTGAGCCGTGTCGCCACATCACCCTCACAAGATTGACAACCTTGTTCCGAAGTGACTTCTGACGCCTGTCCAGAATCTGCACTGGCTGCTGGTCATATGTCATATCAGGGCGAATGGTAATCTCCGAGAAATCCACAGTATGAGATGGATCGCTAATGTATCGACGAAGCTGCGACACATGGAAAACATTGTGAACTTCTTCCAAAGATGGCGGCAAGGCTAAGCGGTAGGCTACCTCGCCAACTCTCTCCAGAATATCAAACGGTCCAATGTATCGCGGGCTCAACTTCCCTCGCTTCCCAAAGAGAATCACACCACGATTCGGGGAAATCTTCAAGAACACATGGTCGCCCGGCTGAAACTCCAAAGGACGACGTTTAGCATCCGTCCAATGCTTAAAACGGTCCTGTGCAATCCTCAACCTCTCCCGAATGTTCCTGACAACATCCACGGCCTCCACAATCATCTCAGGTCCCAATAGCTCCCGATCACCAATGTCATCCCAACTCAATGGCGATCGACATTTCCTCCCATACAACGCGGAAAAAGGCGCCATGCCAATACTCGCCTGGAAGCTGTTATTGTAAGAGAACTCTACCAGATGTAGATGGTCCTCCCATGAACCCTTGAAATCCAACATGCACGCCCTCAGCATGTCCTCCAAGATCTGAATCGTCCTCTCGGACTGGCCATCCGTCTGCGGATGGTACGTCGTGCTGAAACTTAGACGTGTAGCCAAACTCTTCTGCAAACTATGCCAGAACTGAGATGTGAACCTTGTGTCTCTGTCCGACACGATACTCACGGGGACTCCGTGAAGTCATACGACCTCCTGCACGATTCACGTTACATCACTATCTAAACTAGGAAAAGGAAATAAAACGGAGAGCAAAAGAATTTACCTCCATATATCTCCTCGCTAGCGCCTCAGTGGACTGTCCCACTCGGAACGGAATAAAGTGCGCGGATTTGGTCAATTGATCTACGATCACCCAAATCGCGTCATTCTGCTTCAGACTCCGAGGTAGTCCAGTCACGAAATCCATAGTGATGTGTTGCCATTTTCACTCCGGAATCGGAAGTGGTTGTAGCAACCCTGTCGTACGCTGATGCTCCACCTTCACTTGCTGGCAAACCAAACACTTGGCTACACTCCAAGACACACTCCTCTTCATGCCATGCCACCAATAGTTCAGACGAAGATCCTGGTACATCTTGGTCCCACCAGGATGCACAGAATACGGCGAACTGTGTGCCTCTACCATCAACTCATCTCTGATATCCCCAGCCGGCACACACAACCTGGCTCCAAACCTCAGCGAGCCATCCTCATGAATCAAAAATTCAGTCCGCAGACCGGCTTCCACCTGCTCCTGAATCTTCACCAGCTTCGGATCCTCGGCCTGGCCAGCCTTGATCCGATCCACAATTGTCGACTGTATCTGCATACACATCCACGAAGAAGCCTCCCCAGGAAGAACAATCTCCACACCAGACTCGTAAAAATCCTGCTGCAATCTCCACTACGAGGTCAAAATCATCACCGCTGGAAGCCTACTCAGCGCATTAGAAACCACATTCACCTTGCCAGGGTGATACTGCAATTCAATCTCATAATCCACCATGAGCTCCAACCATCGACGATGTCACATGTTGAGCTCCTTCTAAGCAAAAATATACTTCAAGCTTTTGTGATCGGTGAAGATCTTCACTTTCTCACTCAGCAGGAAGTGCCTCCAAATCCTAAGAGCAAACACAACGGCAGCCAACTCCAAATCATGCGTCGGGTAATTCTTCTCATGAACCTTGAGTTGACGAGATGCATAAGCCACTACATGCCCGTGCTGATGCAAAACACAACCGAGACCCTTGCCAGAAGCATCGCAAAAGATCTCAAATCCACCGCTGCGATCAGGCACAACAAGAATAGGGGCAGTCGTCAATCTCTCCCTCAGAACACCAAAGGCATTCTCACAATCACCCGACCAAACAAAAGGTACATCCTTCCGCGTCAATCTGGTCATTGGCTCAGTAATACGGGAAAAGTCCTTAATGAAGCGCCGATAGTAACCAGCAAGCCCAAGGAAACTCCGGATCTCAGATGCTGACTGCGGAACAGGCCACTCTCTGATGGCCCTAATCTTCTCGGGATCCACTGAAATACCATCTCCAGTCACCACATGCCCCAGAAAAGCAACTCTATCCAGCCAAAACTCGCACTTCGAAAACTTAACATACAGCCGATGCTTCCTCAAAATCTCCAACACCGTCCTCAAGTGCGATGCATGCTCCTCCTCCGACTTTGAATAGATCAGAATGTCGTCAATAAAGATAACGACAAACTTATCTAAAAAGTCATAGAAAATCAGATTCATCAGATTCATGAAAACTGCGGGTGCATTGGTTACACCGAAAGGCATAACCACAAACTCGTAGTGTCCATACTTCGTCCTGAACGCTGTCTTCGGAACATCTCCCTTCTTCACCTTCAACTGATGGTAACCACTCCTCAAATCCAACTTCGAAAACACCCTCGAACCTCCAAGCTGATCAAAAATATCATCGATGTGAGGCAGCGGGTATTTATTCTTGATGGCCACCGCATTCAACTCCCGATAGTCCACGCACATGCGACTCGAATCATCCTTCTTCTTCACCAGCAGCACCGGTGCTCCCCACGGAGACACACTAGGGTTGATATAACCCTTCTGCAAAAGCTCATCCAGCTACTTCTGCAATTCCTCCAACTCAGCGGGTGCCATACGATACGGCGCCTTCGAAATCGGCTGCGCTCCCGGAACAAGATCAATAGAAAATTCTAAAGCTCGATCAGGTGGCAAACCAGACATCTCCTCGGGGAAGACGTCATCAAAATCTCGCACCACAGCTGGCCTCTCCAACTCCATCTGCATAGCCACAATCTCCACCGACCTGGCCCGAAATCTGACAGGACCAAGCGAGCTGCTACCACGGCTGAACTCAAATACTGGATGTCCGGAAATCTCGAACACCACCTTCTTCCTCCGACAGTCGAGCGTAGCATAGAAGCTCGCTAGCCAATCCATCCCAAGAACTGCATCATAGTTGATGATGTCGTGGACAATGAAATCAGCGTAAAGCTCATGTCCACAGACCACCAACGAGCAAGAATTACAACCAAGATGCACCGAGACCACGCCATTCCCTGTAACGATATTCCAACTCTTGGAAAGAGGGGACGTCGACAAGGAATGCTTCTCCACGAAGCTCCGAGAAATAATGCACATCGATGCACCAGAGTCAAAGAGGACTCGTGCAGGAAATGTGCACACCAAAACCACACCTAACAAGCAATATAACAATCAAACCCCAGTCTAGCAAACAATCATGTTCAAGCAAACAACATAATCTAACAATCAAAACTAGCTAGGAAAGTAACAGCTAGATTGAGGATCACCTGCGATAACCTCATCCACAGCCTCGCTCTCCACAGCAGTCATCAGAAAAGGCTGCCTCCTCTGCGGAATAGCCTGCTGAAAAGCCTGCCTCTGTGGAACAAGAGCTGCTCCACATCCAGCAGGAACAGACGCTCTCGGCTGCAACGGCTGTGCTATAACAGATGCCCTCCGCAGCTGATTCGCATGCCGACAATCCTTCACGACATGAGAAGCATCACCATAAACCAAACACTGGCCCAGAAACTTCTTACATTGATCCTTGATGTGGCCAAGCTTGCCGCAGAAATGGCAAGTCTTCTGAATAGGCCCTCCTGGCCTCTTGAACTGAGCTGGCTGATTAGGCTTGAAAACAGGCCTAACCACCGCCCTGGCCTGCTCCATAGGCCTCTTCCCAGCACCAGAAACATGTCCTCTCCTCTGACTCAGGTTCAGCTCCTGCCTCCTCGCAGCGACCAGAACCTTCTGATAAGAGTCCAGATCAGAGGAAGACACAAAACTCTGAAGCTCCAAAGCAAGTCCCTACAGGAACCTCTGAGCGCTCTCATCAGCATCCTGCACCATCTTCGGCACGAACCGACTCAGCCTAGTGAACTCTTGGTGGTACATGTCCACCGTCAAGCTCCCTTGCTTCAGATCAATAAAGCACTGCAGCATCTCCTTCCTAGCAGCCTTCGGAAAGAACTCCTCATCAAACCTGGACTTAAAGGTAGTCCAAGCTATCGGCTCCACCAGCATCTTCTCTTCCGCATCCCACCAGTTCCGAGCATTATCCTTGAGTTGCCTCTTTGCCAAATCAACCCATCCAGCCGGGGTGATCTTGGCCATCTTCAAGTTATCCTCTATGTTTCGAATCCTCTCATCGGCAGCTAGAGGACCCTCAGACCCATCAAAATATGCGGGACCCAGCTCCTGAAATTGCTTCGCTCCCGGCTCGGAGCGAGGGGCATCCGAAAGTGCCCGGGCAGCTCGAGCAAGTGGAGCATTCTGGACTTGCAGGAGCACGCCCTGCTGCATTTGCATCATCTGAAGCATCATCCGCATCATCTCTCCATTGGTGGGTTCCCGCTCAGGCTCATCATCATGAGGGAGCGCACCACTACCTCCACCACGGGTGAATCACCTTCATGCCATCTAATGACACAGAAAACGAAGCAGATTAAACTCATAGCTTATAAATCGGACGTCGACCTTAGTTTAATGGACATTCTAATATTATTATCGTCATTCCGATAATCGCAGTTACAGAAGGACCTGTATGGGCCACCAACAAAACCTGTCATGCCCCGCTTCCCTAAAAATGGAGGCGAGACGTGAAAAGGGTCCGCACGAGAGTGGAGCTGTGAAGCCCCAATCCCGATAAGCGTCAATAAAACATAAGCAGGTCCCTGTAACCACAAACGGAACAACAATAATAACACAAGGAGAGACAGAAATAAAATCTCAAATCTCAGAATTTGTCCAACGTGAAAATTAAGTTCAACATCCAGAAAAGCCACCATGCTAAAAGAAAGAGTCTAAAGGCCCAGAACAAGGCCAGCAAGGACAACATAGCAAGGTATAGGTGCCACGCACCGATAACAAAATAGCAGTCTAAAACAAAAGGGAAAAGCTCAACGAAGACACTAGGACTGGTCCCCAGTGTCCACGTACTCCTCGCCAAACACAGGCTCGGGCTCGGTGTTGGAAAACACCTTGTCCTCAACAATGTACTCAGGCTCAGGATCTAACATGTGTCACCCAAAAGAGTAAAGGGGCACATGTCAGCAAGTCTAAAAGAGTTGGGCATGGAAACTGAAAGTAAGGCAAACTAACAACCTAGCAGTTATAGTATGCATGACATGGCAGTTATAACATGAGTGCACAAGTAAGACATGGTGAACATTAAGTACAAGAGAACAATTTATCAAGGCATATCAAGAGTAGCCAAGCTACTAACAATCTCAATCTTTTCACTAGTCACTTTTCAAGTTGTTTGTAGATGTTTACGCCTTACAGCTGAACGGTTTGGTATTCACGCTGATTGGCCGCTTAACACTACCCCAGAGCCCAGAGTTTACGCCTTACCACTGCAGTTGCTGATCGGGCAGACTCCCAGTTGATTGGCCGCTTAACTCTTACCCCCAATACCCACATGTGAACGAGCCAGGGTCCCTGCACACGAGCTCAGTAAATGAGCCAGGGTTGCCCCGCACAAGAGCTCGTTTCCTGGATCACAACCAGGAGCGTATTTCATTTGGCATAGGGGTGCACCTAGCCTCAATCATTTCAGAAGGTGTAGCGGAGCTACGCAATCACGGGAACACTTAAAGAATGCAATGACATGACAATTAATTCGCGTACCGTTAATGGAAATTAAACATGACATGATAGTTGTGCAACATGATAAATGCCAGATCTAGCTTCGTCGTCAAGCTAGTTCCTAAAATTGCACCTAGGCGAGTATCATTTCGTCGCCTAGTCTCTTTTACGCCTACAACAAGCAAATGGCCTAAGACATGGCCCAAAACCCTAAGTGGCAAGTTTCACTTACCTAGCACCGAGGATGACGATCACGAAGGTTCGTCCCACGGACGCTAATCTACGGGGAAGTCGCTGTTATGGAGAAACAATCACCAAAACAACATTCATTTCATTAGGGTTTCACAAAAACACAACGGGTTAAGAGGATGTTTAAGAGATCGAGTTATTACCGCATCGGAAGCGGAAGAATGATGCCGAGCAAGCACGGCAACGGAAGAAACGCTCCGGGGAACCTAGGGTTCAGATCTGGAATGGATGGGGAAAATCTGGAGAAATGGGGTTTTGGGGGATTTTGGGGGGTTGGAGATGACCTAGGGCATGGTGGTTGGTCAAAATGGAGAGGGGGAGAAGCTCTTGATGAAGGAGGAAGGCTAGGGTTAGATGGAGGATGATTTGGGGAAGAAGGAGGCTCATGAGAAATGAATGAAGAAAGAAAACGTTTGGGGGGGGTTTAAATAGGCACAGCCGACGGCTGCCCAAAAATTAGGATTTCTGGGGTCATTAGTCGGTCAAAGAAGAGTGGATGACCGACTAGTTTAACAACTAGTCGGTCCGTCGATTAACCGTGACCGACTAACACCAAACAGCGAAAGTAGGGAAAAATCTGGGTAATGAATTAGTCGGTCTGTGAAGGCCCGTCGACCGACTAGTTTGCAACCTAGTCGATCGGTGAGTGTTCTTGGACCGACTAACGATAAACAGTAACTTAGGTGAAATCTACTGACAGAAACTAGTCGGTCTGAGAGCAAGTTCTGACCGACTAGTTTCACATCTGGTCGGTCGGTGATCGTTCTTAGACCGACTAAAAATAAACAGTAACTCCTGTACAATTAACAAAGCCCACTAGTCGGTCCATGAAGGTTTGCCGACCGACTAAATCGTCATCTAGTCGGTCGGTTCCCCTTCTTGTACTGGCTAACGTGCACAAAAAGTTTTGAAATGTAGCGCGAAGCTCCGGGATTGATTCCTAAGACTCTTAGGCTTGATCTAACAATAAGATATGACCGATATGGAGCCCGTCACAAATGACTTACTCCAAAATCGACGATTCTAAGGAAGAAGCTAGAAAATCACGACGAAACGATCGAAAATGAAAGCTACGGAGATGAAAATCACACATGAGAAGAAAATCCACCAAAAAATATAATATAATATAATATAATAAATCTAGATACAAGAAAACCAGTCGTTACACTCAACGTTGTTGTTTTCACGTGCTATAATCTTCCGTCGCCGTAGACACCTTTCACGATGACCACTCGCTCGCAGATCTACTTCACACTCGCTGTCTAGCCCTTGCTCGCTGCCCTCACTTTCTGTCCGCTGTCAGGACACGTCTTACTATGTCAACTGTAGCCGAGATGCCGTAGACGACGAGGAGCTTCCACCGTTCAGACTCTACTTCCATTCTACGTCAAACGCCGGAGAGGTTGGTTCCCTAACATGTAGTAAAACCCACACCGTAGCTCATCAAAACCTAGATAAAATCAACAACTTAATTTAACTAAATTTATTTTCTGCATCATTAAAACGTTGTCCACCGTAGGAAAAATCGACGAACGAACTAAATTTCTGTGCACATAGGGTAGACGTCAATCTAGACTGAACAAAATCATCAAAAACGTGACTTTTTGACTGTTAGGGTAGTCCCACCAAATTTAGAAACAAACCGTAATAGGACTGATGGAAAACGTGATCTGACATCGCCGTTATCCTGTTTCAAACGGATCATCACCGACGGGACGCTTCGACGGGATGCTATGGACAGACGATGCACTCCCCACCACAGCCAAGTGTACACACTTGTACTTTCGGCTGTGTTTATGCCATAGACTCTTAGAACTGTTAAAACATAAACAAAGGAACCGGACGTGAAATGATAGCGTCCGAAACCCCCCTTGACAGCTTAAACTTGACACGAAGTCTAAGCGCAACAACAACAACAACTAGTACCTTAGGGCTATTCTGTGTGTGCGTGTGTGTGGACCCTCTAGAAAGAACTATCCCTTTCACTTGTCATGTCATGTCATGTTACAACAGCCTGTGGGCAATGGGGCACTCTCCAATCCAGAGAGAGTGATCCCTTGTACGAATACACAGCCTGCGGGTAATAGGGCACTCTCCAAGCCAGAGAGAGTGATCCCTTGTACGGATACACAACCAACAGGCAATAGGGCACTCTCCAAGCCAGAGAGAGTGATCCCTTGTACGGATACACAGCCTGTGGGAATATGGCACTCTCCAAGCCAGAGAGAGTGATCCTTTGTACGGATACACATCCTGCAGGCAATAGGGCACTCTCCAAGCCAGAGAGAGTGATCCCCTGTATGGATACACAGCCTGCAGGCAATATGGCACTCTCTAAGCCACAGAGAGTGATCCCTTGTACGGATACACAGTCTGCAGGTAATAGGGTACTCTCCAAGCCAGAGAGAGTGATCCCTTGTACGGTCTTGTCTTGTGTGCTTGGGTGGGGTAGGGTTGAGCGTGCACACGGGAAGAGGGTCTGATCCCCCTCGAACTGTAAGGCGTGAACCCTTCTAGTCACACGTGTCTTGTCTTGTCTTGTCCCATTTAGGTTAGTTCCGTAGTCGGTAGCACACACTACGGCTACTGCTTGTCATGTTTACTTTTCCTGCACCGTTTACTTCCTTTAACTTCCATGTTATAACCCCAGCATGTTAATCAACCAGTAAACCGTTGCTTTAAATTATAGTACACTTGCAGTAGAGTCTAACCCTCCTTTGTAGACTTTACCTGATGTATAGTTCCTTTTCTCTTGGGTGTCGTACGTCAGGTGTCGAGCCAGAGTTCATGGATGATGCAGACTTACCGGAGTACGTGGAGCCCGAGGACGTCAACCCAGAGTACGTGCCTGAGGAGGACCAGAGCTAGAGGTTCCTAACTGTTGCTGATTCAGAGTTCTCCTGCTTACGTGGTTGGGTGCGTAGCATCGTTTACATTTTCTGTCTAGGTTGGGTGCTTGCACCAGTAGTTTGTTTTCAGCTGTTGTAGCCGTGCTGGGCTTGTTTTAGACTTTCGTACTCTTTCTGGATATTTGTTGGAATAAAATGAATGCTTCTCTCTTCAGTACTTTTGTTGTTCTGTACTTTTCTGCAGGGACATGTTCCTTCGTCTTGGAGTACCACACAGGCGCTTATTGGGTCCGAGCCTCACGGCTCCCGCCTAATCAGGCCTTAGTCATGCTTCACCTCTGTAGTTTTGGGAAGCGGGGTGTGACAGGTTTTAGTAATGGCCCATGCAGGTCCTATCCTTTCTGCAAGTTTGGAACGATAAAAGTATAAACATTCATTTTTATTATCCAGTAAAATGTGCGAGTCTAAATTATGTGTCAATAGGATGGCAGGACGACGAATCACTCGGTCTGGGAGCTCAGGTGATGGAGTTCCGGAAGACCAGGGCGGTGAATTCCTCCAGTTTCTGGGTGTGATGAGAGAGATGCTGGACGTGCAGCATCAGTTGGTTCAACAGTCCCACTGTGCTGCCCAGGCTCCTCCAGCTGTACCACCACCGCCTCTGCCTACCCCTCGAGTTGCTCTGGGAGTGAAGCAGTTTAATGAGCTTTAGCCGAATACATTTTCTAAGAAGGAAGGACCCTTAGGTGCTGATGAGTGGATCCATAGCACAGAGGAGAAGCTGGTAACTGTGAAGATTCCTGAAGAGACCAGAGTTGAGATAGCAAAGATGCAGCTGACTGAGAATGCTAGGAACTGGTGGTGCATTGAGAAGAGGCATCTGTAGAAGCCAGTGGAGTGGAATACTTTCAAGTCCATGTTCCGAGAGAAGTATTTCCCTTAGGGTGCTAAGAGGGAGCTTCTGAGCCGATTTGTGAATCTGAAGCAGTGGGATAAGACAGTTGATGAGTACATGGCAGAGTTCGAGATGCTCAGTCGATTTGCCTCTCATATGATGAAGAAGGAAGAGAACCGAGCTGATCCGTTTCGTCAGGGGCTGCGTCCGAAGATTCAGGCTTACATGTCCTCGGCAGACTTTTCAACCATAGGAGCTGTGCTGAATGCCGCCAGGAATCATTAGAGAATATCTCTTCTACCTGACCCTCCAGCTGGTGGAGGAAAGCGTCCTGTGGAGCAGTACCGGCCATCTGCTAGGTCGGCGATGAGACCAGTTCAGACAGTGTCTTTCAAGAGGCATGGAGCACCCGTGCCGAGTCAGAGCAAGGGCACATACCACTTCTGCGGCAAGCCATGGCATGTTCAGGCCAATCGTATGAGGAAGATGGAATTATGCTTGGTGTGTGGAGATGCCTAGCATGCTGCTAAAGATTGTCCGAGAGGGTGTCATGCTGTAGTCGAAGCACCAGTCCCGCTGTAGAGTAGAGCACCTGACCCAGTTCAGAGAGGAGCTACTGTTCGTGGACCACCCTTGGCACCACAGAAGCAGATGTTTCAGCGGGCAGTGCAACCCCAGAGGCTGGCTTACACCATGACAGCCGTTGAGATTGAAGACTTGGATGGAGTTATTGCAGGAATTTCTTCAGATCTAGTCTTTCATTTCATAGTTTAGACCTTATTGTTTAGCATTGTTTGTTTGCCATGTTGGTTAGAGTAGTTTTGTTTGACCATAGTCCCTTTATATCTTAGGCACCATTCTAGTGTCCTCTCACCCAGCCTTGGCCTTGTTCGACTCCGCTGCATCTATGTGCATCATATCCCAGAGGTTTGTAACAAGGCACTCTATTTCCACCCATACACTTCCAAAGTGTAGGGATATCACTACAGGAAATGGAGTGGTGACAGTGAACCTGGTTTGTCGATCAATCCCATTGGTGGTCAGTGGACACGAACTTTTTACAGGTTTCATTGTCCATGATCAGCTGCATTTCGATGTCGTTCTTGGCATCGATTGGCTGGGAGACTTCCATGCCTCGAATGAATGCCACGGCAAGAAGGTGGTATTCAGGATTCCAGGCCATCCAGAGTTCGAGTTCCGTAGCAGAGATGAGTCACTTGGGCCCATCAGATTTCGGGCCAAGTCGGAGGTGCCGATTGTCTCAGCTATGCAGATGGAGATTAGTCGACCAGTAGTCCTCAGAGATTTCGACAACGTCTTCCCAGAGGATATCTCAGGTTTACCACCCGATCGAGCCTTAGAGTTCGGTATAAATCTTATGCCGGGAGCACAACCTATATCGAAGGCGCCGTATCGTATTGATCGCTCCGGAATGTAACCCAAAGAACGGTTGTAGTTTTACCGCAAGCGCACGATATAGCGGCGAGCGGGTTATCGAACACAGGGAGGACGAATGACCGTGCTTGTTCCAATCAACCTGGCTATTTAAGAAGAGAGAAATTTGCCTTTGGCGATCCTGTCACAATCGTCAGACAAAGTACGGAAATATCAAATCAAATAAAGAACTTCTAGGGAATGGGGAATTCCCGCTACTCACCGTATCTCGTCAATATGGTTCATCGGTATCAAAATTGCTAGAATAAGATTTTGGATGAACTAGTTGCAACTGAATGTAGAACCAAGCTCACGCTCTCGCGCTGTTACCGGTCTGTAGCTATCCTAGGTTCGGGTCCAATCTCTTGCAAACCCTAGCCTAGGGAAGCTAGCATTAGGATCAACATCATCGTTCAATCGCACACCGAGCCCAATCTCTTGCAAACTCGGCCCACGACCTAGGTTGGGATAGTTCCTACCCGTCCAACCTCTTGCAAACGGGTATCGGCACGGAATTGCAACCGGGAACCCTAGTATCGGTCCAATCTCTTGCAAACCGATACTACGGAAATTCGATTCCAACCCAATTCGGATTTCTAGGGTTTCCTATCGAATTGGGATCCAATCTCTTGCAAATCCTAATCGGTATGAACTCCTAGCTATCCGTAGTAAATCGCTCCCAAACTAATCCCTAATAACAATTCTAGCAAAATTTCTACCAATTCATCACAAATATGAAATTGGGCTTGTAGGGTTCATCCCCACGCCCCAAGACGTGGAGACTACTCACAATTCATAGCACAAACACAAAAATAATCAATGAAATAAACAAGAGAATTCATCACAATATTGAGATAAGCAATAAAAATGGAATTTTTAGGGGAGAGAGATACAAACCAATGGAGTTCTTCAAATAATCCAACAAAAATCAACTTTTGTCTCCTCTCCAATCACAAGAATAAAGCTAAAAAAGTTAATCTAAAAAGCTGCAAAAATCTAAGAGAAAAGCTCTCCTAAACTAGGGTAAAAACAGGGGTTAAATACCCACCAAAATCGTCCAAAAACTGTGACCAAAATACCCCTGCGCAGCCTGAAATCCGCAATTTTCGCTACAGGCAGCGCGTCGCACTCGGCCGAGTGACAAAGGTCGCTCGGCCGAGTGAGAAACCCTGTAAATTTCCAGTAAGTCTTGATCTTCAGGGGTCTTCACTTCGGGGGCGGCTCGGCCTAGTGAGTTGTCGTCACTCGGCCGATGGCTTCTTGGTACTCGGTCGGTCGGGATTATCCACTCGGCCGAGTGGGTCTTCTGAAGCTCAGGCAGCCGAAAAACAGTAAGTTGGCGATTTTTGAATGGCTTCATCTGGGCGCCACTCGGGCGGACGGGATCTCGTCACTCGGCTGATGTGGTCTCCGTCGCTCGGCCGAGTGCACGTATGAAACGTATCCGATCTGGTCGGCCGAGCAGTGTCTCACTGTTCGGCCGAGTGACTTCTCCACTCGGCCGAGTGGGACACCAAAAATGCCCAAACAGCTTGTTTTGGCCTCCTTGTCGCTCCTGCGACGTCCTTTCTTCTTCCGCTCCTCTCCAACAGCAAAATACCCCTTGGGGAGGTCGTCGGTGACCCTCTGGAGTAAGCGCATCTCGAAATCACTCGAAATCGCTCCAAATCACCTGAAATGCGACAAAAACAACAAATCGTGAAAAGCATCACAATATCGTCGATATATCATGAAAAACATGATTTGGGCGATCTAAATGGCATGCAAACATGCGGGAAAAAAGTGTAAAATAAGGAGTGAACAAAATCCCCCAAGCTTACCTCTTACTCGTCCTCGAGGAAGATAAGTAAAAGGCGAACCCGGTGGATTCGGAAAACGAAAACGGCGAAAGATGAAAAATGAAAAGCGGAGAAGAATGAAAAACGAAATAAAAATAAAGAAGAAAGAAAGAAGCGAAGAGGGAAGCTGCTAGATCATTTTCTCAGGACGTGGGTTTCGCTTACTCATATAGCATGCTCCGAATGAAAAATACATGTCAAAGAGTTTTATTTTGATATCATAGTATAATAGTGCAAATAGAAACAGAAAACCCACGAACAACGATATAATCATGAAAAACGGAATAATTTTAGAATTAACATTGTCTGAATCATTTAAAGCGGTATACAAATCGCAGATCACACACTTTTCAATTGAATGCTTTCTATGAGGAGTATAAGAGTATCACACAATAGAATAGAGAGAATAGAAAAGTGTGGATTTCATGATATGAATGCTAGGCTTAGATTTCTGGATTTCGTAACGCTAGAAATAATCTCACCGAGTATAGAATATTACTTAGCCTAGGTTGTCGTGCAACGTCAAGTAGTCACTCTCTCACACATCAATGGATTCCCTCCCCCAAGCTTATCTATGAGCATGGTGGCATAAAAAATATTCACATCCCCATTTTTATAAAGCTCCAAAAGTAATAAAAATGAACACGAAAAGAGAGAAGAAAGAAAGAAAGTGAGATGGGATCTTTTATTGAGGATTTTTCCTCTTTCTTTTTCTTTTTTTTATCTGTTTTTTTTTTTTGATATAGCATATATACACAACGATCCCAACTCAAAGAGAGATAATGATATACAAGAATATTTTCTCCTTTTTTTTTTAATTCGGAAAATTTGGAGCTAGGAATTAATAGCAGGGGAAATGCCATATAATAGAATCGCTAAGGGGAGATTCACCAATGATTTTAAAAGTAGAGAAATGATGTTCAAGATTTGTGGAGAAAGAAATAAATATATCTCTCGGTTCACTCTATAAGACATGCACGACAACTTCAGCAGGGTAATCTAATCTACTCAGTTTCGATCACAAAAAAGCAAACTAATCCAGATTTATCATAGCTAACATCATTCAATCATCCTGAAGTGAATGTACAATTCATGCATATAGAAGTGATGTAGGAAAAGAAATCGGTACTCCAGATATAAGCATTCAATGCGTGAATCTTGGTGTGTTTTCTGTGATAGCATACATATGAATATTCAGACTCAGCTAATAATAAAATTTCATCCATTTTCATGTGGAAAAAGTGTGGGTTACTATCTCTAGATGCAAGGCAAGTCATAGCGTATGATATCAGAAATAAAGTCTAAGACATGACAAATATAGCATGCATATAAAAGAAGCTAACTCAACGTCATCATCATCACAGAAAAGTCATCTCTAGCATGAGATGAAAAAGAAAAAAAAGGAAATAAAGATAAAGGGAAAATAGAACTATTTACAATGCGGCACACAGAGAAATAATAAAAACGTGATGCATGGTAAAGTAAAAGAAAAATGATGAAAATAAGTGCAAAAGAGGAAAATGGTGTGAAAAACTAAAAATAAAGGTGGCAAATCGAAAAAGAACGTGAGAACTCACTCCCCCAAGCTAAATGGCACAGTGTCCTCAATGTGCAAAGTGTGGCACACCGAGAGACAAGTAATGTGAGGGGTAAGTGAGGGTGCATGCATGGGTGAAAAAAATAAAATAGAAGTGAAGAAATAAAAAATATGATGTGGTCATGATGCATGCAGACATAGGAGTGATACAGATATATAGGTGTGGCACCAAAAACTCTCCCTCTCTCCCAAAAAAGATATATAAAGATACGATCAGAATGAGAATCCCAAAATAAGTGAGGGGAGGGGGGGTGGACAAAAATGCAACAGGACCCAGCAGAAACGGGCAACACAACGGCAAAAATAATCGATGGCATCAAGGGTGCCTAAGAAGGTGGTGTTGTGTCGTCTCCGTCCTGAGGCGGAAGTGGTGGTGGGGGTGGGGCAGGCTGCTGAGCGGGTGTGTGTGTGGAAGTGGCAGTGGGAACCTGCTGGGTGGGCGGGGGTACGCGTGGGAGACGCTCCAGGACCTGGGTAAGACAGTAGTGAATGTGCGGGAGCAGGGTCAAAGCGGCCAGCCATCGCAGTGACGGTGGCGGACAGGGTCCGAAGGTCGCCTCTGAGGCCACTCACCGCCCCCTCGAGAGCACGAATGCTCTGAAGTACAGTGTCGGGGGTAGGTGGTGCAGAGGGACCCACCGGTCGAGGCTGTGCAGGTCGGGGCTGGCGTACTCTGGTGGCGTAGGTGACGGGATCAGCAGGCAAGGGAACAAAAGGGGCTGCGCTCGCAAGTGGGGGCCTGGCCTCAGTGCGAGGCTGGGCAGGACGGTGAGAAGGGGAGGCAGCAGCAACGAAAGAAGAATACAAATGAGGCAGCGAGGCGGCCAGAGAGGTCGGTGACACAGAAGTGTGGACAGACGCCACGACACTCTCGGAAAATACAGCAGCGGTGGAGACAGAGGCGGAGACTACAGTCTCCGTAGGGGTGGCAAAAGAGGGCTCTCCGCACTCAACTATGGTCGGCGGGCGCTCGGGTGGGGCAGAGGAAACGGGCTCAGCAGACAGAGGGCCAGTGGTGGTGGTGACAGGCTCGGAAGCAGTGGAAGTGGGCTCATCTAAGGTACTCCCGACACCGGCAGAGGTGTGGACAGAGGTGTCAGGGGCAGCAGAAACATCGGGGATAGGCTGAGGGGCCACGGGGTCAACAGGGGCAGCAGGCTCGGCAGCGGCAACATGGTCTGTGGGGGCAGCGTGGGCCTGCTCGGCCTCCTCGGCCTCGAGCACGTATGCGGCTGGGATCAGAACAATCATCGTAGGGAGCCAGTCCACATGGGCCGGTGCAATCTGAGTCCGAGCTGGGCTCGGAAGATTCATGTAATCGGCACCGTAAGGGCCGTGCAGCCAGACCCAGTGTTGCTCACCGTGCGGACGCAGCATCTTCATCCGGGCCATAACATCAATCGACAGAGAAGTGGGGGCCCGGTGCTCGTCGCAGGTCGTCAGGGAAATCCTCGCCGGTCATAAGAGCGAGCAAGGTGATCAGGCCGCCGCAGCATATCGGTGAGCGAGCGCCCACCGATACAATGATGCGGTCCAAAAACCAAGCCGCGACATCAATCACGACGGCAGGGACCAGCTCATCGCCATCCCTAGATAGAGCTCTGGGCCGTGTCATCGCGTAGAGCATGTAGAGCTCCGGCGTGGACATCATGCCTGGCTCATATCTGGCCAAAAAGGTCGTCACCATAAGGCGCTGAGCTATACGGATGTAGGGATGGACAATGGCCGAGGCCTTGGCCCTACTAGGGTCAAAGGCAGCGTGAAGACCTGTAATCCGGGCCCAGAAGGCACCGGCGTCGAAGGAAGGTGGGGGGATATGGGTGGGGCGTAACCTCGATCGGCCCCGGGGACATCGGGCCACGAGAAAAAGGCTCTCATCATACCGAGAGTGACCTGGCACTCTCGGTCCATGAACCGAAACGAGCATCCCTCGTCGGTCCGGGCGATCGAACTAAGTACCTCAAGTGTCGGATGGATAAACGTGTCCGCCGACACCTGAAAGAAATCTCGCCAGCCCACGTTGTCGTACAACGTGAGCATCCCCTCTAGTACCCCCAGGCGTCCTAGGTCGGCAAGGTGTGCAAACCTGGAGGGTACGATCGAGCGCTGGGAGATACGCTCGAAAGCGACGCGGTGTGCGTCGTTCCGGAACGTGATCCCCAGCGGCCCAATAAGTGGAGCCGGAGGTGGTGGCTGTGGAGCGACAGGGAGTGGCTGTGCGGGCTCTGCAGGCTGTGCTGGGTGTGCGGGGCCTGTAGGCTGTGCTGGGTGGACGGGGTGTGCAGGCTGTGCTGGGTGGACGAGGTGTGTGGGAGAAGGCGGAGGAGAGTCCTCCAACTCGTGGGAGGGGCCGGCGTCATCCGACCGCTTCCGCTTGGCGGAAGCTCTCCTCGACCTCGGCCATGTCCGGGGCGGCATATGGGCCCCGAGCGCACGCCAAAAAGCGTGAAAAGTGCGGCGTGTGGAAAATAAAGGAAAGAGTATACCACGACACGCCGCGAGTGCAAAGCAATGGAAGCGTGCGAAGACAACGCCTTCACGAAGCCCAAATCAGTCCCTGGAAGCTCCCCTGGGCTCCCCTAAGCTCCCAGAAACAACCTGCGCATGAAATGGAGATATCAGCGAGTAATATTCAAAACGTATGGAGCATTAGGGGTATAATAGATAGATATAGAAATCGATTTGGGTTTGGGGTTCGTTTAACGCATGGATCCTCGAAAAACACACAAAAGAGGAGAAAATAGGCTTAAATTGGGTTTACCGGAGGTGGCCAGAGTGGTGGCCGTCGGCGGCGACTCGGGCGAGGCGCGGCGGGGCGCGGCCGGCGGTGGCTGGCCGAGCGGTGGTGGCGGGTTGACGATCGGGCGAGTGAGCGAGGGGTTTGGGCGAGGGAGCTGAGGCGTCGGGCGAGCTGCGGTTTGTGTCGTTTCGAAAAACGAGCCCGACCCCGCCCCCTTTTATAGGAAAAGTTACGACTCGGCCGAGTGACTGGGTCACTCGGCCTAGCGAGATCAATGGAAAATCCCTACTCGCTAACGCCTCGGCCGAGTGGCCTTGCCAGCCTCGACCGAGTGGAGTAAGTCCATTCGGCCGAGTGGCTCAAGCTACTCGGCAAGACTCGCCCTAGGAGCGTATCCGTTTTACTCGGCCGAGTGAATATATATACTCGGCCGAGTAGCAGTTATACTGAAATCAGGAAAAATAAACAAAGATTTGGGTACAGCAGACTTCCCTCGTTCGTGAGCGGCTCGGCCAGACGAACTTGTGTGCTCGGCCGAGTGACTAGTATGCTCGGCCGAGTGAGCCTTGTTTTCTGCCATTTGTCTTCGTTTGGGCTCTAAACTCCGTCTTTCCTCCTCCAGTCGATTTCAAGTCGATTTCATCTTCCTCCTAAGCATCGAGCGCCTTCCTGGGGCGCTCCTCGTCGCCTCGTGCATCCTCCTAATGATGGGTACCTCATTCTCCTCTTCCTGTCAGGAAAAATAGGACCCGTTATCACAAGATTTTTGGGCGAACGACTCAAAACACTAAAAATTTCTAAAACAAAAATAAAAGAAAAGTGAAAATAAAGCAATAACCGTCGAGTTGCCTCCCGACAAGCGCTCGTTTAAGGTCGTGAGCTCGACCCCCTATGATTTTCAATTAATGCGGGATGTTTGGTGCATATGAGATGCACCCATCAAACTTTCCAGGGAGAACGCTTGGATTCGGAAGTTGCGGCGGCGTGTTCTCCCTCGGTGGTCTCCCATCTCGAATAGTGTTGGGGGAGGCTCCCCCAAGCTAGCGTTTGCTCCGGTCAACGGCTTCACCGGTGACGCCGATTTCTGTATCGGCGGAGCTTTCTTCGGAGACTTCAATTTCGAGAGCTTGCAGAGCTCTCGAATCCTTGCGACATCAGTGTCGTCTTCATCATTTTCAGCGGAGAGGTCGGGGGAATCATTTTTCTTCCCATCTTGGCCTAAATCCGGGCCTTCCTCGAAATCTTCATCGAATAGAGCGCCAATGGATTGAGGGATCGCCTCCTCAATTACCTCATCAAGGAGGTCCATGTAGTCAAGCTCCTCGTGGTAAGGCATGTGTTTCATAGCCTTAGGAATGTGAAGCTCCACCTCGATGTTGCCTACGTTCAAAGTTAGGGTACCTTCTCGCACGTCGACAATGACTCCGGCGGTGGCGAGGAATGGGCGTCCAAGTATCAATGACGTATCTCCCTCCTCCTTAACGTCCATGATCACGAAGTCACATGGCAAGCATATTCCCCCCGGGACTTGTAGCGGGATGTCTTCGGCGATCCCTACCGGCCTTGTTATCCGTCCATCGGCTAATTGTATCCGCATGTCGGTAGGTTTCAACTTCATCCCGGTGTTTAGCCTTAGGAACATGGAGAGAGGCATGATGCTTACACTAGCCCCTAAATCCACCAACGCTTTTTGTAAAGGGACGCCACCCAAGGTGCAAGGAATCCGAAAACTCCCCTGGTCTTTGAATTTGGCCGGCTCCTTTTCTCTCTTGGTGAACCAAGAGCCCTCCTCGGCTAGCATGATCTTTTCCTTCCTCTTCCCCCCCGAAATCAAATCCTTTAAAAATTTAGCATATGTGGGGATTTCCACGATGGCGTCGAGGAAGGGAATGTTGAGGCTAACCCCTCTCAGATACTCGAGAAACTTTGCTAGCCTTTTCTCCATTTTCGCTCTAGCAAGCCTTTGGGGGAATGGGACCGGTGGCATGAAGCGTCTCTCCTCAATCAATTGCTCCGCTCTAGATTTCTCCTTTTCTTGCGGCTCTTTCTCCTTCTCAACTTCAACTACCGGCTCAATTGGCTCCAAACTTTCCTCCACGGGCGCCTCGGTAGGAATCATGGCGGGGGTGGTATCCTTCCCGCCTCTAGTAGTAACGGCAACTACAGCATTGATGTGGCCGGTGTTGCCCCGTGGGTTTTGCTCGGGTTGCGCCGGCAATTGTTGAGTATTCCGATTGAGCAACGCCAATTGCTCCGAGATTTGAGCTACAACGGTTGTAAGGGAGTCTTGCCCCGCCTTCAAGGTAGCATTGACCTTCTTTTGCTCGACCATAAACGCCTCCACTCTAGCTTCGAAGTCGGATTGTTGTTGAGCTTGTGGAGGGTTTTGATTTTGATTTCTCCACCCTTGATTGTATCCGGGCGGCCTATATGGTGGGACTTGTTGCTTCGTTTGAAAATTTTGTTGTGGAGGCCCCCTCGGTGGATAGTGTTGTTGTTGGGGTGGTGGTGGTCGAGCTTGTTGAGGTGGTTGTTGTGGTGGGTTCAAAGCTCCTTCATTGTTGGCGTAAGAGAAACCGGGATGATTTCTTGTGGCTGGATTGGCCCAATACCCTTGGTTCCCCGCGACATATTGTACTTGCTCCAAGGATCCTTCTCCTTGCTCTCCCCCCACATACATGGCTTGAGATTGGTCTTGCCAATCACACATTTGGTTCGTTGGTGCGGAGGTGGAAGGGGTTCCTTGGGGCTCCGTGATAAACTTCTCCAGTCTCTCCACCACCTTGTGGAGAGAATCAAACTTGCTTGTAAGCTCCGCTACGGCCTTCGCCTCATAGATACT
Organism: Scilla litardierei; assembly: GCA_030789695.1. NCBI lineage: Eukaryota > Viridiplantae > Streptophyta > Magnoliopsida > Asparagales > Asparagaceae > Scilla > Scilla litardierei. Next base: position 46,402,316 of record CM061133.1, read on the forward strand.
AGTTGGCTTCAAGGATGACGTAGAGTGTCCTCGCTCATCGCCCCATTGTTGATTGTTTGAGGCCATCTCCTCAATTAGGGCCGTAGCTTCTTCGGGAGTCTTTGATAAGATAGCACCATTCGCCGTGGCATCAATAATTTGTTTGGTCCCCGGTTGGAGACCATTGTAGAAGCTATGAACTAGCTCCCAATCTTCAATGCTATGGTGCGGGCATTGATGCTGCAGATCTTTAAAACGCTCCCAAGCCTTATAGAACGTCTCTTGGGGTCCTTGCTTGAAGGACATAAGAGCGCTCCGAATCTTCACCGTCTTGGAGGGCGGATAGAACTTATCAATGAATACACTCGCCAACTCGTCCCAAGTGGTAAAGACTCCCTCAGCCTGCGTCATAAACCAATAGAGTGCCTTGTCTTTTAGCGTGAAGGGGAAGAGGTGCAGTCTGATGGCATCGATGGAGACCCCCGGCATCTGAAATGTGGCGCACTTCGACAAGAATAATTGGATGTGGTAGTGGGGATTTTCATGGGCATTCCCATGAAATGGATCCTGCTGCATCAGAACCACTAGTCCAGTCTTCAGCTCAAAGTTTTTGTCAGCCGCCAACTCCGGCATGGCAATGGATGAGGTCGTAGAAGAGGTCTTAGGCCGAAGCCTATCTCGAATAGAAATTATCCTCGCCATTCTTGCCGCTAATTGGTCTGCAGTTTCCGGGTTGGTCATAAACATCCCTTCCCGATCTTGTCTCCTCTCTGCTCTAATTCTCCGCACGGTATGTTCGATCTCGGGATCAAATAATATAGCTTCAGGGTCCGCCGTAGATCTCGTGTACATGCACAGGAGAACAAAGTTTCAAAGAAGTGATTAGCACAATGGAAGGGTTAGGTAAAAGAAAAATAAAGAAATAAAATAATAATTAAAAATAGCTAGGGTGGTAAGATCAAACGCAATCGTCTCCCCGGCAACGGTGCCAAAAACTTGATCGCTCCGGAATGTAACCCAAAGAACGGTTGTAGTTTTACCCCAAGAGCACGGTATAGCGGCGAGCGGGTTATCGAACACAGGGAGGATGAATGACCGTGCTTGTTCCAATCAACCTGGCTATTTAAGAAGAGAGAAATTAGCCTTTGGCGATCCTGTCACAATCGTCAGACAAAGTACGGAAATATCAAATCAAATAAAGAACGTCTAGGGAATGGGGAATTCCCGCTACTCACCGTATCTCGTCAATGTGGTTCATCGGTATCAAAATTGCTAGAATAAGATTTTGGATGAACTAGTTGCAACTGAATGTAGAACCAAGCTCACGCTCTCGCGCTGTTGCCGGTCTGTAGCTATCCTAGGTTCGGGTCCAATCTCTTGCAAACCCTAGCCTAGGGAAGCTAGCATTAGGATTAACATCATCGTTCAATCGTGCACCGAGCCCAATCTCTTGCAAACTCGGCCCACGACCTAGGTTGGGATAGTTCCAACCCATCCAATCTCTTGCAAACGGGTATCGGCACGGAATTGCAACCGGGAACCCTAGTATCGGTCCAATCTCTTGCAAACCGATACTACGAAAATTCGATTCCAACCCAATTCGGATTTCTAGGGTTTCCTATCGAATTGGGATCCAATCTCTTGCAAATCCCAATCGGTGTGAACTCCTAGCTATCCGTAGTAAATCGCTCCCAAACTAATCCATAATAACAATTCTAGCAAAATTTCTACCAATTCATCACAAATATGAAATTGGGCTTGTAGGGTTCATCCCCACGCCCCAAGACGTGGAGACTACTCACAATTCATAGCACAAACACAAAAATAATCAATGAAATAAACAAGAGAATTCATCACAATATTGAGATAAGCAATAAAAATAGAATTTTTAGGGGAGAGAGACACAAACCAATGGAGTTCTTCAAATAATCCAACAAAAATCAACTTTTGTCTCCTCTCCAATCACAAGAATAAAGCTAAAAAAGTTAATCTAAAAGCTGCAAAAATCTAAGAGAAAAGCTCTCCTAAACTAGGGTAAAAACAGGGGTTAAATACCCCCCAAAATCGTCCAAAAACTGTGACCAAAATACCCATGCGCAGCCTGAAATCCCCAATTTTTGCTACAGGCAGCGCGTCGCACTCGGCCGAGTGACAAAGGTCGCTCGGCCGAGTGAGAAACCCTGTAAATTTCCAGTAAGTCTTGATCTTCAGGGGTCTTCACTTCGGGGGCGGCTCGGCCGAGTGAGTTGTCGTCACTCGGTCGATGGCTTCTTGGTACTCGGGCGGTCGGGATTATCCACTCGGCCGAGTGGGTCTTCTGAAGCTCAGGCAGCCGAAAAACAGTAAGTTGGCGATTTTTGAATGGCTTCGTCTGGGCGCCACTCGGGCGGACGGGATCTCGTCACTCGGCCGATGTGGTCTCTGTCGCTCGGCCGAGTGCACGTATGAAACGTATCCGATCTGGTCGACCGAGCGGTGTCTCGCTGGTCGGCCGAGTGACTTCTCCACTCGGCCGAGTGGGACACCAAAAATGCCCAAACAGCTTGTTTTGGCCTCCTCATTGCTCCTGCGACGTCCTTTCTTCTTCCGCTCCTCTCCAACAGCAAAATACCCCTTGGGGAGGTCGTCGGTGACCCTCTGGAGTAAGCGCATCTCGAAATCACTCCAAATCACTCCAAATCACCTGAAATGCGACAAAAACAACAAATCGTGAAAAGCATCGCAATATCGTCGATATATCGTGAAAAACATGATTTGGGCGATCTAAATGGCATGCAAACATGCGGGAAAAAAGTGTAAAATAAGGAGTGATCATGTATGGCACCTGCTAAGCTTGAAGAGCTGCGGAAGCAATTGGATGAGTTGCTGCAGAAGGGATTTATCCACCCCAGTGTGTCACCTTGGGGTGCACCGGTCCTACTCGTGAAGAAGAAGGATGGGTCTCGTCGGATGTGCGTGGACTATCGTGGGCTGAATGCTGTGACGGTGAAGAATAAGTATCCGCTGTCGCGTATCGACGATATTTTTGACCAGCTTGGAGGTTTGAGGATTTTCTCGAAATTGGATTTGAGGAGCAGATACCATCAGTTGAAGGTGAAGAAAGATGATATTCCAAAGACAGCTTTCCGGACGAAGTACGGACATTATGAGTTCATGGTCATGCCATTCGGCGTGACCGACACTCCAGCGGTGTTCATGAATTCGATGAACTTAATTTTCTATGACTTCCGGATAAGTTTGTCTTTATCTTTATAGATGACATCCTTATTTACTCGAAGTCTGAGGAGGAGCACAGCTGTCATCTGAGGACAGTGCTGGAGACGCTGAGACGTCATAAGCTATATGTCAAGTATAGTAAGTGCGAGTTCTGGTTAGACAGAGTCGCATTCTTGGGACACGTAGTGTCTGGAGATGGCATATCTGTAGAACCGAAGAAGATCAGAGCAATCTGAGATTGGCCAACTCCGCAGTCAGCGTCAGATATCAGGAGCTTCCTTGGGTTAGCCGGCTACTATCGGCAGTTCATCAAGTATTTCTCGAGGATTGCAGAGCCAATGAAGAAGCTGACGAGGAAGGATGTGTAGTTCCAGTGGTCAAAAGCTTGTGAGGAGGCCTTCAGTATCTTGAAGGCGAGGTTGACTTCAGCACCAGTTTTGGCGGTACCGGATCGGAGCGAAGGCTTCGAGGTATATTGTGATGCATCAGGAAAGGGCCTTGGATGCGTTTTGCATCGGTATGGCCACGTGGTCTCGTACGCTTCTCGTCAGTTGAGGACTCACGATAAGAATTACCCGACGCACGACATGGAGTTGGAAGCGGTGATATTTGCGCTGAAGATCTGGAGGCACTTCTTGCTGAGTGAGAGCGTGAAGATTTTCACTGATCACAAAAGCTTGAAGTATATCTTTACACGGAAGGAGCTCAACATGCGTCAGTGACGATGGTTGGAGCTTATGGCTGACTACGAGATAGATCTGCAGTATCACCCGGGAAAGGTGAACGTAATGCCAGATGCTTTGAGTAGACTTCCTACCGCGATGATGCATACTGCCGACTGGAGGATACAGCAGGAGCTGAGAGAGATGAATTTAGAGGTCGTCCTACCTGGTGTTGTTCTTTCATTCATGAATTTGCAGATTTAGTCCACGATCATGGATCGTATCAAAGCAGCACAGGCAGGAGATCCGAAGCTACAGAGGATCAGGAGGCAGGTTGAAGCTGGACTTTGGACGGAGTTTGTGATTCATGAGGATGGTTCACTGAGGTACGACAGTAGGCTCTGCATACCTTTCGGTGATATTCGAGAGGAGCTGTTGACCGAGGCTCATAGCTCGCCATATTCTATACATCCTGGAGGCTCCAAGATGTATAAGGACCTCCGTCTGTATTATTAGTGGATTGCCATGAAGAGGAGTGTGGCAAGGAGCATTGCCAAGTGTCTGGTGTGCCAGCAAGTGAAGGCCGAGCACCATCGTACAACTGGATTGCTACAACCGCTTCCTATCCCGGAGTGGAAGTGGCAACATATCATGATGGATTTCGTAACTGGTTTACCTCACAGCCCGAAACAAAACGACGCAGTCTGGGTGATCGTTGATCGATTGACCAAGTCTGCGCACTTCATTCCTTTCCGAGTGGGACAGTCTACGGAAGTCTTGGCAAGGAAATATCTAGAGGTAAATTTTATTTACTTCTCTTTATAGTTTCCTTCTTTGATCTAGTTTATGACCTAGGCCGTGTACGTGCAGGAGATTGTATGCTTACATGGAGTCCCGGTGAGCATCGTGTCTGACAGAAACTCGAGGTTTACATCTCAGTTCTGGAGAAGTCTACGGGAGAATTTGGGTACGAGTCTGAGCTTCAGCACGTGGTACCACCCACAGACAGATGGCCAGTCCGAGAGGACTATTTAGATTCTGGAGGATATGCTACGAGCTTGTACGCTCGATCTGAAGGGTTCATGGGAGGACCATCTTCACTTGGTGGAGTTTTTGTATAACAACAGCTATCAGGCGAGCATTGGCATGGCACCGTTTATTGCCTTGTATGGCAGGAAATGTCGATCTCCACTGAGCTGGAATGACATCGGAGATCGGGAGCTGTTGGGTCCAGAGATGATAGTGGAAGCTGTGGATGTCGTGAGAGACATTAGGGAGAAGCTCAGGATTGCGCAGGACCGTTTCATGTATTGGACAGATGCCAAGAGGAGACCTTTGAAGTTTCAGCCTGGAGATCACGTCTTCCTAAAGATTTCTCCGAATCACAGAGTCAATCATTTCAGAAAGAAGGGAAAGCTGAGTCTGAGGTATATTGGGCTGTTTGATGTGTTGGAGCGTGTGGGAGCAGTGGCCTACCGCCTTGCTCTGCCACCATCTTTGGAGGGAGTTCACGACAAATTCCACGTATCTCAGCTACGTCGGTACGTCAGTGATTCATCGGACACTGTTGATTTCTCAGAGATTACGGTCCGTCCAGACCGACATATGACCAGCAGCCCGTGCAGATTTTGGACCGTCGACAGAAGCATTTGAGGAACAAGGTAGTCGACCTGGTGAGAGTGATGTGGCGTCACAGATCACCTGGAGAGTCCACTTGGGAGTACGAGGAGGAGATGAAAGAGCGTTTCCCATTGTTGTTTTTTGATTAGTGATGTTGTTGATTCCGAGGACGGAATCTTTCTTTTAGTGGGGTAGAATGTAACGATCGCTTTCCGACCTTATGCATTTCTACGTGTACGCACGTTTTTCGTACTCGTATTTTATTTGGCTCTTTCTTGGACTCGGTATATATGATGTGATATGCCGTTGAGACCGTATGAAAGTATAGATTTTTATAGTAATTTTTAGGAACGTCATTTCACGGATCGTTTTCTCGCAAAACGGCTTTAAATGGAAGGGTGTTTTGGTCTTTTGGCTTCAATGCTCAGTTCTAGATTTTATAATAATTCTCGGTAGGATTAGCATGCGGCCAGACCCCGTAGCCCCGTACTTCTCGCCTCTGCGATCGTCCCCGTATTTTCAGAATATTTTTCCGATGCCCGTAGTGGGACTTATCCCTTAATAAAATTTTCCACCCCTAATTAGTCCTTAACCTCTTCAAATTCAAAACTCTAATATGTTTTAAAACTTTAATTCAAATTTTGAAAACTCGGTCAAATCCTAATAAAAATACTATACCTAAAATATCTCCAAAATATCTCCCAAATCCCAACCCATCATCCCACAAAATCAGCCCAATCCCCAAATTATCTCCCCACGTGCTGCACTTACTCTCCTCCTCTCTATTATTTAATAATCCTACGGCTAGGTTACGTTTTCCTAGCCGCCACAAATTTTTCTCCCGAGCAAAATACTCTCCCCTCGCCCTCAACGCACCCTCTTCCCTCAACCCACGGCGACCGACCCCCTCACCTCCGGCTGCCAACCTGACGACACCCCCGCTGCCCTGGAGCCAACACCGCCTCCCGACAGATCTGCACCGTTGTAGCACGGCCCTATCCCACAGTAGTGCATGCAAGAACGCCAACTTCAGCAGCTCCACTGCTGCAGCATTTTTCGGCCGTCGCCCGGCCGTCAGGCGCCGCCCGAGACCTCCCCATGTCTCCACCGACCTCCCCTAGGCCGCCACCGTCGACTGCACTCCAGTCAAGCCCCGGTTGACCCGAAACAGCGACATTGCAGCCAGTCGCGTGTTTTTTCGGCGATGTTTCGACGTTGCGTCATCCCTGCGAGGTTCCTCACTGTTCTGAACCTTCCGACAGCCCTCTACCGTGCCTAGCAGTGTTTCTTGCCGTCCCGATCAGTCCCAACAACGCTCAACATCGTTGTTTTCACGTGTGATAATCTTCCGTCGCCGTAGACACCTTTCACGATGCCCACTCGCTCGTAGATCTGCTTCATGCTCGCTGTCCAGCCCTTGCTCGCTGCCCTAACTTTTCGTCCGCTGCCAGGACGCGTCATACTACGTCAACCGTAGCCGAGACGTCGTAGACGACGAGGAGCTTCCACCGTTCAGACTCTACTTCCATTCTACGTCAAACACCGAAGAGGTTGGTTCCCCTAACTTGTAGTAAAACCCACACCGTAGCTCATCAAAACCTAGATAAAGTCAGCAACTTAATTTAACTAAAGTTATTTTCTGCATCATTAAAATGTTGTCCACCGAAGGAAAAATCGACGAACGAACTAAATTTCTATGCACATAGGGTAGACATTGACCTAGACTAAACAAAATCATCAAAAGACTTGACTTTTGACTGATAAGGTAGTCCCACAAAATTTAGAAACAAACAGTAATAGGACTGACGAAAAACGCGATCTGACATTGCCGTTATCCTGTTTCAGACGGACCATCGCCGATGCGACGCTTTGACGGGACGTTCCGGACAGACGACGCACTCACCACCGTAGGCAAGTGTATACATTTGTACTTTCGGCCGTATTTAGGCCATAGACTCTTAGAACTGTTAAAACGTAAACAAAAAAACCGGACGTGAAATGATAGCGTCCGGAACCCCCCTTGACAGCTTAGACTTGACGACGAAGTCTAAGCGCAACAACAACAACAACTGATACCTTAGGGCTATTCTATGTGTGCGTGCGTGTGGACCCCCTAGAAAGAACTATCCCTTTCACTTGTCATGTCGTGTCATGTTACAACAGCCTGCAGGCAATAGGGCACTCTCCAAGCCAGAGAGAGTGATCCCTTGTACGGATACATAGCCTGCATGCAATATGGCACTCTCCAAGCTAGAGAGAGTGATCCCTTGTACAGATACACAGCCTGTGAGCAATAGGGCACTCTCCAAGCCAGAGAGAGTGATCCTTTGTATGAATACACAGCCTGCGGGCAATAGTGCACTCTCCAAGCCAGAGAGAGTGATCCCTTGTACGGATACACAGCCTGCGGACAATAGGGCACTCTCCAAGCCAGAGAGAGTGATCCCTTGTTCGGACTTGTCTTGCGCACTTAGGTGGGGTAGTGTTGAGCATGCGCATGGGAAGAGGGCCTGATCCCCCTTGAACCGTAAGGCGTGAACCCTTCTAGTCACACGTGTCTTGTCTTGTCTTGTCTTTCCTTGTCATGTCTTGTCCCGTTTAGGTTAGTCCCGTAGTCGGTAGCACACGCTACGGCTACTGCCTGTCGTATTTACTTTTCCTGCACCGTTTACTTTCTTTAACTACCATGTTATAACCCCAGCATGTTAATCAACTAGTAAACTGTTGCTTTAAATTACAGTACACTTGCAGTAGAGTCTAACCCTCCTTTGTAGACTTTACCAGACGTACAGTTCCTTTTCTCTTGGGTGCGGTATGTCAGGTGTCGTGCAGAAGTTCGTGGACGAGGCAGACTTACCGGAGTACGTGGAGCCTGAAGACGTCGACCCAGAGTACATTCCTGAGGAGGACCAGAGCTAGAGGTTCCTCACTGTTGCTGTTCAGAGCTCTACTGCTTAGTAGGATGGGTGCGTAGCACCGTTTACTTTTTTGGTCTAGGTTGGGTGCTTGCACCAGTAGTTTGTTTTCAACTGTTGTAGCCGTGCTGGGCTTGTTTTATACTTTCGTACTCTTTCTGGATATTTGGTGGAATAAAATGAATGCTTGTCTCTTCAGTACTTTTGTTGTTCCGTACTTTTCTGTAGGGACATGTTCCTTCGTCTTGGAGTACCACACAGACGCTTATTGGGTCCGAGCCTCATGGCTCCGGCCTAAGCACGCCTTAGTCACGCTTCGTATCCGTAGTTTTGGGAAGCGGGGCGTGACATTTGCCTCACCTACAGTTGAGGACGGAGCAATGATTACCTACACGCTAGCAAGGACGGCTATTGACACAAGTCGCTCATAATCGACCCTCTCCCGACAGCCATGTCCCGTTGAAAGGTCGCATTTTCAGCAATACGAGAGGCAGTCCCGCAATCAAGAAGAGCGAAATCTTCTCGCTTCATCGAAAACTCTGCTTGAACGAGCTCCTCCGTGGAGTAGTCGAATGTAGCCTGGGGAGATCGAGTCTCTAGCAAAATCGGCCTGAATTCATCAGGGATGTATTCAGACAAATGTACAGGATGGAATAGGCCTCCCCAAGGCCAAGAATCCTCGTGTAGAAGGAGCTCCGGAGCAAATTGGGTCTTCCTCGAGTCTCCCTCTAGAAGAGTACCCCTCTCTTGCTGGGAGACTTGCTCCGCAGTTTCATTCGACCCAGATGTTAGAGTCGCTGAGAAGAAGTCGTCGCCTCCTCTTACTCCCCTCAAGTGCAACCACTTCAAACTCGAAAGCAGGTTTTTCCTTCTTCTTTCGCTGGAGATGGCCCATCGAAGCAGTCCTCTCGACAACAACGGGTCGATCCTCCGACGATTGGGCCGTCCTTTCCCCTAAAGTCGACACCTGAGGAGATAACATGCTTATCTCGGCCACTCTGATGGAAGCCTCAACCGCCTCCTTCAATGTGGGGTCCACCTGATAATCCACACTGACCATGTTTGCTGGAGAAACAAGTGAGTTAAGCCAAAGAACAAAGGTCGAACAGTTGGCAGGTGCAAACGAACCAAACTTTTGTCCACACGGTCCAACATAACACATCGTCGAACCACATCCACTTTGTCTTCATCATGTTCTCTGGCATACTCGTTAATGTGTCGACGTCTTCTATCTCCTCTCTAGTCAGAGGCTTATCCTCGGCTGGGCCTAAGTCAGGGGCACCCCTACCTGTGCAGAAGCTTGCCTCTCTTTGGAAGGCCATAAACACGAACTGCTCTTTCCATTTGGGATTGGAGGAGGGAATGTCGTCAATCAGCTTCCTGCCTCGACGGGCCGTTATTGTAAAGACCTTGGCTATGAGGAAAACACTAGAAGTAGGGGTTGAATAGTATTTATAAAATTTAAACGATAGTTATACCAATTTAAATTCCTAACCAACAATTAATGCGGAATTATAAATGAACCCAAATTGAAACAATGATAACACAAAGTATGTTTCATGGGTTCGGAATACCCAAGTCAACTCCCGACTTGTTCCTGGTAATCCTACGTCCCTTCCACCCGGATACAACCGGATACTCAAGTTAGAACCCTAACTTGATGTTTCCTTTAAACCCACTTGTAGCAACCCTACAAGTGAAATCGAAACACAATCGATGCCCTTGACTCCCACAACTTGGAAGCAAGCAAACCACTCTCACAAACCGAGAGTTAAACTAATATCGAAAGATATAAAATAATGAAATAGCAACACTTACAATCACATATCCTTGAAGTAGAACTTGAAGGAGCAAGTGTGTTGTGTGTTGAAGTCTTGTCACGCCACGTTCCCCAGAATACCCGGTAATTAATTTTTTTTCCAAGTATCCTGAAGAGTGAGGGGGAGTGAGAGAGGGAAAGAGAGAGAAAGAATAAACTGAATATGCAGGACACTGCGCACATGCTAGGATAGTACAAGTGAAGTTCCACTAAATATCAAACAACTCAAAATGACATAGAACAACAACAACACATTTATATAAAAACATTCAGTTACATAGTAACACAAATGCATCACTACATATATACTGCCACTCTCCACCTCCCATGACAACCATGTCACACTACACAGCTACAGCTCACACCAAGACTACCCATGAAACCCAACTCCAAGCCACAACCCACCATCATGTCCCAGCTACCTGAAAAATAAGGGGGAGCACGTCAATGCGTGCCCCAGTAGGAACCAACTTGAATTTGGAACTCCATTTTAAGGTTATTAATCCACAAGACATGGCAAGAGAAATAAGGCATGCAAACTAAGTGTCGTAATGAAAAATAAATAGCTAAGTAAGGGATCATACCGGCGGTCCAATGTCGAGCTGCTGCAAGAAAGGGGTTAGCACGAATAACGATACACATAGTCATTCAATCACAATTTAAAAGGGAATCACAAGTGTCAGAAGCATAACACAGTGTCACCGGTGAAGCAAGTAAAGGAATAAGGAAAGTACTGCCAGCAGAAGGAGTAACATGCCAAATTCTCATTTTATTATTTTATAATTGAATTAATTGGAACTTGGGTAAACTGTGTGATACCAGGACCTGGACATCACCCCAAATTTGGGGTGAATATAGCACACGGCTGATGTGTGAGTATATTTTATATATTCACGCACGTCTTCTTTGTGCTTTTCCGTTATTTTTCGTCGTCCCGTATCCATTTTCTCGTATTTTCTAGTTTTATTTCACTTCACCTTGTTTTTGTGTGTTTACAGGAGATTGCCCACGTAGGAGACGCATAACGAAGATATCATGAGTCCCCGGAGCAACGGGAGGAGTCACGCGTGATCCAAGGGGTCAAACGACCAAGATTGCCACTTTTCAGCCCCCACCCGATCAGTTGGACACAGCCAACCGATCGGGTGATGCACGCATACATGACCTGGACACAAGCTGAAGCAAAGAAAGGATCAACCGACCGGGTCATCGACCGGTTCATCCCAACAGAGTTCCGGGAAAATGGAGCTGAATTCCAACCGATCGGGTGACCTTCACCCGATCGGTTCATCTGTAGCCGATTCCTCCGAACGATGACCCAGAGAGCTCACCCGATGGCCCGCTGACCATGCCAAGTCGATGCAAGTTTCTGTCTTTTGGGCGACGTTTCCAACCGATCGGTTGATTTATCAACCGATCGGTTCACCCGATGACCGCAAGATCCAAATGGCAAGCCGCTTGCACCAACCGATCGTGTCACGTGACCGGGTGAAGTTTCTGAAGACCGCAGCCGAAGCACGTAGCAGCTCACCCGATCGGGTGATTCTTCTATCGATTGGGTGACGTCGTTTTCTATAAATAGAAGCCCTAGGTTTTCAGAAACGAGAGCTGTGTATTTTTCTGTCTTTTTTCCCTATTGTGACGGCTGGAATTTTATATTTATTTGTAAGGGTTCTGATCTTTATGAAACTTTGATATTATCTTAATAGCATTATTACTACCCGCATTTCAATTTCCTGATTATGATTTTAACCGTCGATTTTCATTTAGATTGCTTTTTAGCTATAATGTGTGAATAGTTCCCTAATCTGGGATTTTGGTGAAAACCCCTTCATGGGTTCTCCCTAATGCATCCATATGACTAGGATATCGATAGGGAGTAGGAATCTATTGGTTACGCGGGGTGTTTTATTGTCATCGGCGGGAAAAAGACCGCCTTTGACCGTTGGGCCAAGGGGGAATAAACTTGGCGGTTGACTACCTAGCTATAGCTCACGCCCTTAGCGTAGACATTGAATCCTAGTGCGCGGGAGCGGCAGGATGAGATGTTGGGAGTTATCGTTGCGAGCTTACTGCTCCTGGAGTCGGTCAATGTTAATGGACATGGGAATGCCCACTGACCGAACCCTGGTTGTCCGGCGTATCATCCTGGGCACCGACTGGAATATCGGGCCCATGGGACGCTAGTATCACTCTTAGAGGCAACGTCTCACCACTAAACCCTAATTCCGATCGTTATCCTATCTGCCGATCGTAATAGCGAGAACATATGATAGGGTGGAAACCGAAGTCCCAGGTTTTCCTTTATATTGTTTAACCTCGTATCTACATTTCTTGACAACCCATCTATCGATTTGGGCTAGCTCACCCTGACGCACCCGCAATCTACACCTAAGGTCCACCTGGCGGTGTCACGATCGCCAGGCATGATATGGCTCCTAGGCTACGACTATGGGTTCAATCAGCAAGCAGACGGTGTCGAGTTATAGTATATAAGATAGTCAAATCCCACAGGGACGGTGATAGTATCCTTGGCAATCTCAGTCAATTTCTAAATCTAGAAGCAAGGTAGCGGTCGGAGTAAAAGGGTTGGGTTGATGATTGTTGTTGTGTAATTTAATAAGAGGAACTAGGGCTTTAGGGATCGCCGCAAGGATCGTTGGGGTTGATGTTGGATAGGTTCCTCACATTGCATTATGGCTAGGGAATTAATCCCCCAATTCGTACCACTCTCGTGGGTTGGAATTGCGGGGTATTTCTGTGGCTCTCGTCGATGCAATAGCGGTAGCCCTCGACGTAGCAATATAGTTCGTCGACGGATCCCCTCAAGGAACGAGCAGGGTATGGTCACGTGCCTTGATTGGATCCGTCGATTTTCCTATTCGAATCCCTAGATACCCCTTAAGCACATCGATTCCACAGACCGTGGGCACGATCTCAGTCCGGGTTATCTATGGATTCGGTAGGATCTACTGAAATACAACCCTAGATCCCCAATCCGATGTACGAATCTAGATCTACATTTTCCCCTAAAATCCTAGGGTTCACCCATCGGCCCTAGAGGGAATCTACTCACTCATGGTAGTCGATACGCACGAAAATATCAAAATTGCGTAGGAAAACTTTTCTTGCAACAAAAGAGACTAGGGCTAAAAATTACTTACAATGAGAGTGAGCAAAGAACAAATCCAGAGAAAGCAGAAAACAAAAATCTTCGATAAATGATCCAGAATTTGCTACAAAAATCAATCCAAAATTCCACTCAAAAATAATCTCTAGAGCTCTCCTAATCTCCCCCAAAAATCTAGTACTGTGAACTCCCTTTCAGCCGAGCCCGCATCGCGAGCTTCAGCAGCCCTCCATCGCGCGATATGCCACAAAACTTCCAAAAATTCCCCAGATGTCATCGGCTGAGTATATGACTCGGCCCGAGTGGGAGCTGCTCGGTCAGAAACTCGGTCCGCGTCGCATCTCGCTCGGGCTCAGGATGGGCGACTCGATCGGCTGCTCAGTGTGTACTCGGGTGCTGCTCGGGGCGTGCCATCTGGCCGAGCAGCTGACTTGCTCGGCCCGCATCGGCCGAATCTGTGGTTCCTTCAGCGTATCATGGCTCGGCCCGAGCTGCAGCTGCTCGGGCCAAGCATTTTCTGGGAAATCACCTTGCTGCTGCTGGCTCTCTCTGTCTCCATCTTCTTTCTCCTTCTTCTCCTCCTTCGGCTCCAAGAACACAGCGAACTCCTCCAGAGCCCTGCCAACAAGCTCATGAGCATGTCGGATGTGTCCAAACCCAGGCGGGGGTCCAAATCGCTCCAAAATCCCTGAAAACTCAAAATACACTGCGAAACTCGAAATATCGTCGGAAATACCAAAATCGCAGTAAAAAGTGGGATTTGGACGCGGGGATGACATGCAATGCGATGGAGATATGATATGAAAATGATGTAAAATATGGACACATCACACCCCTAGGGTGAATTGGTTCCTATCTGACACAAGGACAACCACGCCTCCCAGTGTTTGACCTCCAAGCCACACTACAACACCGTGCGCTTGCGGTACAAATATTTTAAATCTGGTATCCCCCCATCATATCACATACTTGCATGATCGCAAACCGGGGAGACGTCAGATTTAAAATATTTTATTTTTATTTTTCTAATTTTTATTTTCTATTTTTATCTGTTCTATCCCACACTTGCTTTACGGGTGTTTGTTGCTTTCCATGCGCAGGAAAACAAGGAGTCTTGACGACTTGATTCTTGTTGATCCGGAGATAAACGCCACCCTTAGGCATCTGGCCACAGAGAAGAGAAGAAGAGAAGAGTCTGAAGCCATGGGGGAGAATACCCCACCGCATAAGTCCCTGCTGGAGTGCTCGATGCCATCCCTCGGGTCCACCTCCTCCATCCGACCTCCTGCTATTACGGCACAGAGCTTCGAGCTTAAGCCGTCATTAGTGACGTGGATCCAGCCGGAACAATTCTCTGGGGCACCCATGGAAAGCCCTATCGAACATCTGGACTCCTTCTTAGAGAAGTGTGACACATTCAGGATTAATGGTGTCACAGCTGAAGCAATCCGTCTGAAGCTATTCCCCTTCTCTCTGCGGGATAAGACCAAGCAGTGGCTTAGGGGAAAGGACCCGAACACCTTCAACACCTGGGAGAAGCTCTAGAATGCGTTCTTGACTAAGTGCTTCCCTCCGGGGAAAACGATGAAGCTGAGGAGTGAGATCTCCTCCTTCTCCCATGGTGTAAGTGGCAGATTATAAATCTGTTTTATAACGGATTGAGGGATGACTTGAAGTCTTCGATGGATGCCGTGGCTGGAGGGGTCCTTCATGTCTAGAAGTGAAGAAGATGCTGGGAACATCTTAGAAAACATGGCATCGAACAATGAGCGGTGGTGCGACGAGCGTGCCACCCCCCCCCCCCCCCGATCTGGAGGAATTCATAGAGTCCAGGACGTCGACAAGTTGTCTAGCAAATTTGATTTGCTATCGACCCAGATCTCTGCGCTCATGGTAGGAGCTGGTGGTGCCGGCACCCAACATGTATCGACGGTGGAAGCGGAAGTCCTGGGAGACTTCGAGGGTGGTGACATTTCACCACCGGTGGATCAAGCTAGTGCGCTATTCTTCAACCCGACGGTTAATGCACCATATCCACCGAGGACGAGCTCGAACCCAGTTTATTCTCCCAATAACCGGAACCACCCCAATCTTAGCTATCGGGCACCCTATCAGCAGCCGCTTCAGCGGTAGCAATAGATATATCAGCCGCCTAGGCAACCACAGCAGCAGTTTCAACAGCAGCATCAGTTTCAGCAGCAGCAGTCTCCACAACAGTATCAGCAATATCCCCCAAGGAACCAGCAGCCCATGCATCAGCAGCAGCCGTATGGCCAGCAACGGGTCATCTCCCCGGTTGAGTCCCTCTTGACTCAGTACATCATGAACCAGGAGAAGTTAAATTTGAAGCTGGAGATGGGGCGGAGGTCTCTCACTGACCAAGTAATCCAGCTGGGGTTACAGGTGGCGAACCTTCAAAGGTCAATTGTCGCCACAATCGGAAGTGAACCCGAGGGGAGCGAACCAGACTTTGGCACTAACACACGAGCATTCGAATGTGTCTGCTATCATCTTAAGAAGCGGAACACAAATTCCCACAAGAGTGCCCGCCAAGGAACCGGAAGCACCGTTGGTCGTAGAGCGACCAATTGAAAAAGCCAATGACAATGGTGCTTCGTCGCCAAAGACTACGACTCCGGAGGGAGTCCATGAAGAGGAGGAGAAGAAGGACGAGGAAGCGAGCCTCAAAGTATTCAAGCCCGTTGTGCCTTTTCCACAACGACTTGCCCAAGCAAAGATAGACAAAAAGTACGGCAAATTCTTTGCCATGGTCAAGGATCTAAGCTTGCAAATCCCCTTCCTCGAAGCTATTGAAACAATTCCCTCCTTCGCAAATTTTTTTAAAGGATTTGGTGACGAGAGGGTCCAGGAAGGAAAAGGTCGTTCTAATGGCGGAATGCAGCGCTCTCATTCAGAGAGCGAATCCGCCCAAGCTAAAAGATCCGGGAAGTTTCTCCATCCCTTGTTCGATTGGGTAAGTAAAAATCCATAGGGCGCTCGTGGATTTAGGAGCGAGCGTCAGTTTAATGCCCCTATCGCTATACAGGAGGATAGGGATGGGAGACCTGGAGCCCACGGGTATGACACTTCAATTAGCCAATAGATCGGTTAAATACCTGGTGGGAATAGTAGATGACCTACCTGTTGATGTCAGTGGAGTTCAAGTGCCGGTGGACTTCGTGGTGATGGACATGCCTGAAGACACCCATACACCCATCATCCTTGGACGGCCCTCATGGCCACCGGCGACGTGCTAATAGATGTGAAGAAGGGGAAGCTTTCCCTTGACGTTGGCAACGAAAAGGTAGAGTTTGACTTGGGGTTATTGATCGCTCCGGAATGTAACCCAAGAGCACAACCTAGTATGGCGCAAATGCACGGAGATAAATCCCCGGCAACGACGCCAAAAACTTGATCGCTCCGGAATGTAACCCAAAAGGGCGACCGTGTAGTTTTAGCGCAAGCGCACGGTGTAGCGGCGAGCGGGTTATCGAACACAGGGAGGACGAATGACAGTGCCTACTCCAAACAACCTGGCTATATGAACAGAAAAGAGGGAATTTGCCTTTTGGCGATCCTGTCACAATCGTCAGACAAACTATGGAGATATAAAATCAAATAAAGACGCCTAGGGAATGGGGAATCCCCGCTACTCACCGTATCTCGTCAATGTGATCCATTGGTATCACGGTTGCTAGGGTAGAATTTCGGATGAACTAGTTGCAACTGAATGTAAAACCTAGCTCACGCTCTCGCGCTGTTGCCGGTCTATAGCTATCCTAGGTTTGGGTCCAATCTCTTGCAAACCCTAGCCTAGGCAAGCTAGCATTAGGATCAACATCATCGTTCAATCGCGTCCCGAGCCCACTCTCGTGCAAACTCGGGCCACGACCTAGGTTGGGATAGTTCCTACCCGTCCAATCTCTTGCAAATGGGTATCGGTATGGAATTGCAACCGAGAACCCTAGTATCGGTCCAATCTCTTGCAAACCGATACTACGGAAACTCAATTTCAATCCAATTCGGATTTCTAGGGTTTCCTATTGAATTGGGATCCAATCTCTTGCAAATCCCAATCGATATGAACACCTAGCTATCCGTAATAAATCGATCCCAAACTAACCCTAATAGCAATTCTAGCAATATTTCTACCAAATCATCACAAATCGGAAATTGGGCTCGTAGGTTTCATCCCCACGCCCCAAGACGTATAGACTACTCACAATTCATATCACAAATGCAAGAATAAACAATGGAAATAGCAATATAATTCATCACAATATTCAAATAAGCAATAAAAATGAGATTTTTAATGGAGAGGGAGACAAACCAATAGGGTTCTATAAGAATCCAACAAAAATAAACTTTCCTCTCCTCTCCAATCACAAGAATCAAAAGCTAAAAAGTTTAATCTAAAAAGCTGCAAAAAGCAAAGGGAAAAGCTCTCTAACCTAGGTTAAAAATTGGGGTTAAATACCCCCCAAAATCGTCTAAAAAACTGTGACCAAAATGCCCATGCGCAGCCTGAAAATCGCAATTTACGCTACAGGCAGCGCGGCTCACTCGGTCGAGTGACAAAAGTCGCTCGGCCGAGTAAGAAACCCTGAGAATTTCCAGTAAGTCTGGGGTCTTGGGGGTCTTCACTTCGGGCGTCGCTCGGCCGAGTGAGTTGTCGTCACTCGGCCGATGGCTTCTATATACTCGGGCGGTCGGCATTTTCCACTCGGCCGAGTGGGTCTTCTGAAGCTCAGGCAGACGAAAAACAGTAAGTTGGCTCTTTTTGATGGGTGTCGTCTGAGTGCCACTCTGGCAGACGGGGTTCCGTCACTCGGCCGATGTGGCTTCTGATGCTCGGTCGAGTGCACACATGAAGCGTGTCCGATCTGGTCGGCCGAGCGGGGTCTCACTGGTCGGCCGAGTGACTCCTTCACTCGGCCGAGTGAGACACCAAAAATGCCCAAACAGCTTGTTTTTGCCTCCTCGTCGCTCCTACGACGTTCTTTCTTCTTCCGCTCCTCTCCAATAACAGAATACCCCTCGGGGAAGTCATCGGTGACACTCTGGAGTAGGCGTATCTCGGGATCACTCCAAATCGCTCCAAATCTCCTGAAATACGACAAAAACAACAAATCGTGAAAAGTATCGCAATATTGTCGATAAATCGTGAAAAGCGTGATTTGAGCGATCTAAATGGCATGCAATCATGCGGAAAAAAGGTGTAAAACACGGAGTGATCAAAATCGCCCAAGCTTACCTCTTACTCGTCCTCGAGGAAGATAAGTAAAAGGCGAACCCGGTGGATTCGGAAAACGAAAACGACGAAAAACGAAAAACGAAAAACGAAGAAGAAAGAAAAAAACGAAGAGGGAAGCTGCTAGATCATTTTCTCAGGACGTGGGTTTTGCCTACTCGTATAGCATGCACCGAATGTAAAACACATGTCAAAGAATTTTATTTCGATATCATAGTATAATGGTGCAAATAGAAATAGAAAACCCAAGAATATTGATATAGCATGAAAAACGGAATAATTTTAGAATTAACATCGTCTGAATCATTTAAAGTGGTATACAACATTGCAGATCACACACTTTTCAATTGAACGCTTTCTAATAGGAGTATAAGAATATCACGCAATAGAATAGAAAGAATAGAAAAGCATGGATTTCATGAAATGAGTGCTAGGCATAGATTTCTGGATTCCGTTAAGCTAAAACGATCTCACCGAGTATAGAATATTACTTAGCCTAGGTTGTCGTGCACCGTCAAGTAGTCACTCTCTCACACATCATTGGATTCTCTCCCCCAAGCTTATTTATAAGCGTGGTGGCACAAAAAACAATATTTACATCCCCATTTTTATGAAGCTCCAAAAGTAATGAAAATAAAAACAAAAAGAGAGAAGAAAGAGAGAACATGAGATGGGATCGTTTATTGAGATTCTTTTCTCTTTTCTTTTCTTTTTCTTTTCTTTTTCTCTCTTTTTTTTTCAATAGCATATATACACAATGATCCCAAATCAAAGAGAAATAAGGATATACAAGAATTTTTCTTTTTCTTTCTTTGGTTTTGGGAAATTTGGAGCTATGAATTAATAGCGGGGGAAATGCCATATATTAGAATCGCTAAGGGGAGATTCACCAATGATTTTAAAATAGAGAATTGATGTTCAAGATATGTGGAGAAAGAAATAAATATGTCTCTCAGTTCACTCTATAGGACGTGCACGACAAATTCAGCAGGGTAATCTAATCTACTCAGTTTTGATCACAAAAAAGCTAAACTAATCCAGATTTATCATAGCTAACATCATTCAATCATCCTGAAGTGAAATGTACAAATCATGCATATAGAAGTGATATATGAAAAGAAAACGGTACTCCAGATATAAGCAGTCAATGCGTGAATCTTGGTGTGTTTTCTGCGATAGCATACATATGAATATTCAGACTCAGCTAATAATAAAATTTCATCCATTTTCATGCGGAAAAAGTGTGGGTTACTATCTCTAAATGCAAGGCAAATCACAGCGTGTGATATCAGAAATAAAATCTAAGACATGACAAATATAGCATGCATATAGAGAAAGCTAACTCCACGTCATCATCATCACAGAAAAGTCATCTCTAGCATGAGATGAAAAAGAAATAAAGATAAAGAGGGAAAATAAAGCTATTTACAATGCAGCACACAAAGAGAATAAGAAAAACGTGATGCATGGTAAAAAAAGAAAAGGTGATGAAAGTAAGTGCAAAAGCGGAAAATGGCGTGAAAAACCCAAAAATAAAGGTGGTAAATCGAAAAGAACGTGAGAACTCACTCCCCCAAGCTAAAGTGCACAGTGTCCTCAATGTGCGAAGTGTGGCACACCGAGAGACGTGTAATGTGAGGGGAAGGTGAGGATGCATGCATGATGAGAAGGAAAATAAAAATAACGAAATGAAAAATATGATGCGGACATGATGCATGCAGATACAGGAGTGATACAGATATAAAAGTGCGACACCAAAAACTCTCCCTCTCTCCCAAAAAAAGATATATAAAGATATATATATATAATGTGGACCCAAAACAGCGAGGGGAGGGGGGTGGTGGGCAAAAATCATCAGGACCCAGCAGAGACGGGCAGCATGACGGCAAAAAAGGATCAATGGCATCAAGGGTGCCTAAGAGGGTGGGGCTGCGCCGTCTCCGTCCTGAGGCGGAGGTGGTGGTGGTGGTGGCTGGGGAACAGTCTGTTGAGTGGGTGTGGGTGTGGGTGTGGAAACAGGCTAGGTGTGTGGAGGAGTGGGGGTGGGTACCTGCTGGGTGGGCACGCGAGGAAGCCGCTCGAGAACCTGGGTGAGGCAATAGTGAATGTGCGGAAGTAGGTCGAAGCGGCGAGCCATATCGGTGACGGTGGCGGACAGGGTCCGAAGGTCACCTTTGAGGCCACTCACCGCCCCCTCGAGAGCACGAATGCTCTGAAGTACAGTGTCGGGGGGAGGTGGTGCAGAGGGACGCACCTGTCTGTGCTGTGCAGGACGGGGCTGGCGTACTCGGGTGGCGTAGGTGATGGGCTCAGCAGGCATGTGGAGGAAAGGTGTTGTGCTCGCAAGTGTGGGCCTAGCATCAGTCCGAGGCTGGGGCGCAGGCTGGTAAGAAGTGGAGGCAGCAGCAACGGAAGCGGAGTATAAAAGTGGCAACGAGGCGGCCAGAGAGGTCGGTGACACAGACGTGTGGACAGACGCCACGACACTCTCAGAAAAAACGGCTGCGGTGGAGACAGAGGTGGAAACCACGGTCTCCACGACGGCAGCAAAAGAGGGCTCTCCGCTCTCTACTATAGTCGGTGGGCGCTCGGGTAGGACGGAGGAAACGGGCTCAACGGACAGAGGGCCAGCTGTGGTGGTAGTGGTGGTGGGCGTGGAGGTAGTGGAGGTGGGCTCAGCGACGGTACTCCCGACACCGGCAGAAGTGTGGACAGAGGTGTCGGGAGCAGCAGAAATATCAGGCCGCTGAGGGGCCACGGGGTCAGCAGGAGCAGCGGGGTCAGCGGGTGCAGCGTGGGCAGCGTGGGCCTGCTCAGCTTGCTTAGCCTCCTCGGCCTCAAGCACGTAGGCGGCGGGGATCAGGAGATCCATCGCCGGAAGCCAGTCCACCTGTGCTGGTGCTATCTGAGTCCGAGCTGGGCTCGGAAGGATCATGTAATCTGCACCGAATGGACCGTGCAACCAAACCCAGTGCCGTTGACCATGCGGACGAAGCATCTTCATCCGGGCCATGACATCTATGGACAGTGAAGTGGGACCCGGGGCTCGTCGCAGGTCGGCGGGAAGGTCCTCGTCGGTCATAAGAGTGAGCAGGGTGATCAGGCCGCCGCAGCATATCGGTGAGCGAGCGCCCACCGATACGATGATGCGATCCAAAAACCAGCTCGCGATATCAATCACGACGGCGGGGACCAACTCGTCACCCTCCCTAGATAGATCTCTGGGGCGCGTCATCACGTAGAGCATATAAAGCTCCGACGTGGACATCGTCCCAGGCTCATATCTCGCCAAAAAGGTAGTCTCCATAAGGCGCTGAGCTATGCGGAGGCAAGGGTGGACGATGGCCGAGGCCTTGGCCCTACTAGGGTCGAAGGCAGCAGGTAGACCCGTAATCCGGGCCCAGAAAGCACCGGCATCGAAAGAAGGTGGGGGAATGTGAGTGGGGGCGTAACCACAGTCGGCCCCGGGGACATCGGGCCACGAAAAGAAAGCTCTCATCATACTGAGAGTGACCTGGCACTCTCAGTCCATGAACCTAAAAGAGCATCCCTCGTCGGTCCGGGCGATAGAACTAAGCACCTCAAGTGTCAGACGGACGAACGTGTCCGCCGACACCTGGAAGAAATCTCGCCAACCCACGTTGTCATACAACGTGAGCATCCCCTCGAGTACCCCCAGGCGTCCTAGGTCTGCAAGGTGTGCGAACCTGGAGGGTACGATCGAGTGCTGGGAAATGTGCTCGAAGACGACGCGGTGTGCGTCGTCCCGGAACGTAATCCCCAGCGGCCCGATAAGTGGAGCCGGTGGTGGTGGATGTGGGACGGCAGGGAGTGGCTGTGCGGGCTGTTCGGGGTCTGCAGGCTGTGCGGGGTGTGCGGGGTCTGCAGGCTGTGCGGGGTGAACAGGGTGTGGTGGTGTAGGCGGAGGAGAGTCTTCCACCTCGTGGGAGGGGACGGGCTCATCCGACCGCTTCCGCTTGGCGGAAGCTCTCCTGGACCGTGGCCGTGTCCGGGGCGGCATGTGGGCCCCGGGTGCTCACCAAAAGCAATAAAAATGCGGCGTGCATAAAATAAAGGAAAGAGTATACCGTGACACGCCGCGAGAGCAAAGTAATGGAAGCGTGCGAAGACGACACCTCCACGTAGCCCAAAACGATCCCCGGAAGCTCCCCTGGGCTCCCCTAAGCTCCCCAATTTAACTTGCGCATCAAACGAAGAGATTAGCGTGTAATATTCAAAACCTATGGGGGGTTAGGGGTATAATAGATAGAAATTGAATTTAATTTGGGTTTGGGGTTCGTTAGACACATGGATCATCAAAAAATACGTAAAAGAGGAGAAATATGCAGAAAATCGGGTTACCGGAGCTCGGCCGGCGAGGTGGTCGCCGGTGGCGACTCGGGCGAGGCGGAGGAGCGGTCGGCCGGCGGTGGGTAGCCGAGCACCGCGGCGAGGTGCGAGGTCGGGCGAGTGAGGGGGGATCGGGCGCTGGGGAGACGAAGGGTCGGGATTTTTTGGATTTTAATTCGTTTCGAAAAACGCGCTGCCCCACGCCCCCTTTTATAGAAAAAGTTACGACTCGGCCGAGTGACTAAGTCGCTCGGCCGAGTGAACTCAACGGAAATATGTTAAAAATTCCTCCCCGCTTATGATTCGGCCGAGTGGCCTTGCCACCCTCGGCCGAGTGGAGTAAGTCCATTAGGCCGAGTGGCTCAAGCTACTCGGCAAGACTCGCCCTAGGAGCGTATCAGTTTTACTCGGCTGAGTGAATATATATACTCGGCCGAGTATCAATTATACTGAAATCAAGAAAAGAAACAGAGAGTTGGGTACAGCAGACTTCCCTCGTTCGTGAGCCGCTCGGGCGGACAAACTTGTGTACTCGGCCGAGTGACTAGTATACTCGGCCGAGTGAACCCTGTTTTCTGCTGTTTGGCTTCGTTTGGGCTCTAAACTCTGTTTTTCTTCCTCCAGTCGATTTCATCTTCCTCCTAAGCATCGAGCGTCTTCCTGGAGTGCTCCTCATCGCCTTGTTCATCCTCCTAATGATAGGTACCTCGTTCTCCTCTCCTGTCAAAGAAAAATAGAACCCGTTATCACGAAATTTTTGGGCCAACGACTCAAACACTAATAATTTCTAAAACAAAAATAAAGGAAAAGTAAAAATAAAGCGATAACCGTCGGGTTGCCTCCCGACAAGCGCTCGTTTAAGGTCGTGAGCTCGACCCCCTTTGATTTTCAATTCAATGCGGGATATTGGGTGCATATGAGATGCACCCGTCAAATTTTTCGGGGAGAACGCTTGGATTCGGATGTTGCGGCGGCGTGTTCTCCCTCGGTGATCTCTCGTCTCGGGTAGTGTTGGGGGGTGGCTCCCCTAAGCTAGTACTTGCTCTGGTCCTCGGCTTCACCGGTGACACCGATTTCCGTATCGGCGGAGCTTTCTTCGGAGACTTCAATTTTGAGAGCTTGCAGAGCTCTCGAATCCTTGCGACATCAGCGTCACCTTCATCAACTTCGGTGGAGAGGTCAGGGGAATGCTCCATCTTCTCTTCTTGGTCCAAATCCGGCCCTTCCTCAAAATCTTCCTTGAATAGAGTGCCGATCGAATGGGGGATCGCCTCCTCAATAACCTCGTCAAGGAGGTCCATATAGTCCAGCTCCTCATGATAAGGCATGTGTTTCATTTCCTTGGGAATATGAAGCTCCACCTCGATGTTACCGACATTCAATGTTAGAGTTCCTTCACGTACGTCGACAATGACACCGGCGGTGGCGAGGAACGGGCGTCCAAGTATTAGCGACGTGTCTCCCTCCTCCTTAACATCCATGATCACGAAGTCACATGGCAAACATATGCCCCCCGGGAATTGTAGCGGGATGTCCTCTGCGATCCATATCGGCCTTGTGATCCGACCATCGGCTAGTTGTATCCGCATGTCGGTAGGCTTCAATTTTGTGCCGGTATTTAGCCTTAGGAACATAGAGAGAGGCATGAGGCTAACACTAGCCACTAAGTCCACCAACGCCTTTTGTAGAGGGACGCCGCCCAAGGTGCAAGGAATTCGAAAACTCCCCGGGTCTTTGAATTTAGCCGGCTCCTTCTCTCTCTTGGTGAACCAAGAGCCCTCCTCGGCGAGCATGATTTTCTCCTTCCTCTTTCTTCCCGTAATCAAGTCTTTTAGGAACTTGGCGTATGTCGGGATTTCAACGATGGCGTCGAGGAAAGGAATGTTGAGGCTTACCCCTCTTAAATACTCGAGAAACTTTGCTAGCTGTTTCTCCATTTTTGCTCTAGCAAGCCTCTGAGGGAATGGGATCGGTGGCATAAAACGCCTCTCTTCAATCAATTGTTCCTCTCTAGACTTTTCTTCCCTTTGCGGCTCTTTTTCCGGCTCAACTTCAATGACCGGCTCAATTGGCTCCACATTCTCCTCCACGGGCTCTTCGGTTGGAATCATGACGGGAGTGGTATCCTTCCCGCCTCTAGTTGTAACTGCAACCACGGCATTGATGTGGCCGGTGGCGCCCCGTGGGTTTTGCTCGGGTTGAGCCGGCAATTGTTGAGTATTTCGATTGAGCAACGCCAATTGCTCCGAGATTTGGGCTACAACGGTTGCAAGGGAATCTTGGCCCGCCTTCAAGGTAGCGTTGGTCTTTTTCTGCTCGACCATAAACTCCTCCACTCTAGCTTCAAAGTCGGAACGTTGTTGAGCTTGTGGGGGGTTTGGATTTCTCCACCCTTGTTGTATCCGGGCGGCCTATAGGGTCCAACTTGTTGCTTTGGTGGGAAATTTTGTTGTGGAGGCCCCCTCGGTGGATAATTTTGTTGTTGTTGCGGTGGTGGTCGAGCTTGTTGAGGTGGTTGTTGCGACGGGTTCAACGCTCCATCATTGTTCGCATAGGCGAAACCGGGATGGTTTCTAGTGGCCGGATTGGCCCAATATCCTTGGTTCCCCACGACGTATTGAACTTGCTCCAAGGATCCCTCTCCTTGTTCTCCTCCCAAATACATAGCTTGAGATTGGTCTTGACAATCACACATTTGATTTGTTGGTGCGGATGTGGAAGGGGTTCCTTGGGGCTCCGTGATATACTTCTCCAGTCTCTCCACTACCTTGTGGAGAGAATCAAACTTGTTTGTCAGCTCCGCTACGGCCTTTGCCTCATAGATGCTAGATGGCTTCAAGGAGGACGAAGAGTGTCCTCGTTCGTCGCCCCATTGTTGATTGTTTGAGGCCATCTCCTCAATTAGGGCCGTAGCTTCGTCGGGAGTCTTCGATAGGATGGCATCATTTGCCGCGGCATCAATAATTTGTTTGGTCCCCGGTTGGAGACCATTATAGAAGCTATGGACAAGCTCCCAATCTTCGATGCTATGGTGGGGGCATTGATGCTGCAGATCTTTGAAGCGCTCCCAAGCCTCGTAGAGTGTCTCTTGGGGTCCTTGCTTGAAGGACATGAGAGCACTCCTAATCTTTACCGTCTTGGAGGGCAGATAGAACTTGTCAATGAACGCGCTCGCCAACTCGTCCCATGTGGTAAAGACTCCGTCAGCCGGCGTCCTCAACCAATAAAGAGC
This sequence comes from Scilla litardierei, assembly GCA_030789695.1. Classification (NCBI taxonomy): domain Eukaryota; kingdom Viridiplantae; phylum Streptophyta; class Magnoliopsida; order Asparagales; family Asparagaceae; genus Scilla; species Scilla litardierei. The sequence continues at coordinate 46,428,490 of CM061133.1, forward strand.
TTTATCCTTTAATGTGAAGGGGAAGAGGCGCTGTCTGATGGCATCGATGGAGACCACCGTCATCTGAAATGTGGCGCACTTCGACAAAAATAGCTGGATGTGGTAGTGAGGATTTTCATGGGCGTTCCCATGAAATGGATCCTGCTGCATCAGAACCACTAGTCCGGTTTTCAGTTCAAAATTCTTGTCGGCCGCCAACTCCGGCATGGCAATGGACGAGGTCGTAGAAGAGGTCTTAGGCCGAAGCCTATCACGAATGAAAATGATCCTCGCCATTCTTGCCGCCAATTGTTCCGCAGTTTCCGGGTTGGTCATAAACCTCCCTTCCGGATCTTGTCTCCTCTCCGTTCTAATTCTCCGCACAGTACGTTCAATCTCGGGATCAAATAATATAGCTTCAGGGTCCGCCGTTGATCTCGTGTACATGCACGGGAGAACAAAGTTTCAAAGAAGTGATTGGCACAATGGAAGGGTTAGATAAAAAATAAAGAAATAAAACAGAAAGAAGAAATATCTAGGGTGATAAGACCAAACACTATCGCCTCCCCGGCAACAGCGCCAAAAACTTGATCGCTCCGGAATGTAACCCAAGAGCACAACCTAGTATGGCGCAAATGCACGGAGATAAATCCCCGGCAACGGCGCCAAAAACATGATCGCTACGGAATGTAACCCAAAAGGGCGACCGTGTAGTTTTACCGCAAGCGCACGGTGTAGCGGCGAGCGGGTTATCGAACACAGGGAGGACGAATGACAGTGCATGCTCCAAACAACCTGGCTATATGAACAGAAAAGAGGGAATTTGCCTTTTGGCGATCCTGTCACAATCGTCAGACAAACTATGGAGATATAAAATCAAATAAAGACGCCTAGGGAATGGGGAATCCCCGCTACTCACCGTATCTCGTCAATGTGATTCATTGGTATCACAATTGCTAGGGTAGAATTTCGAATGAACTAGTTGCAACTGAATGTGAAACCTAGCTCACGCTCTCGTGCTGTTGCCAGTCTATAGCTATCCTAGGTTTGGGTCCAATCTCTTGCAAACCCTAGCCTAGGCAAGCTAGCATTAGGATCAACATCATCGTTCAATCGCGCCCCGAGCCCACTCTCGTGCAAACTCGGGCCACGACCTAGGTTGGGATAGTTCCTACACGTCCAATCTCTTGCAAACGGGTATCGGTATGGAATTGCAACCGAGAACCCTAGTATCGGTCCAATCTCTTGCAAACCGACACTACGGAAACTCAATTTCAACCCAATTCGGATTTCTAGGGTTTCCTATCGAATTGGGATCCAATCTCTTGCAAATCCCAATCGATATGAACACCTAGCTATCCGTAGTAAATCGATCCCAAACTAACCCTAATAGCAATTCTAGCAATATTTCTACCAAATCATCACAAATCAGAAATTGGGCTCGTAGGGTTCATCCCCACGCCCCAAGACGTATAGACTACTCACAATTCATATCACAAATGCAAGAATAAAGAATGGAAATAGCAATAGAATTCATCACAATTTTCAAATAAGCAATAAAAATGAGATTTTTAACGGAGAGGGAGATAAACCAATAGGGTTCTCCAAGAATCCAACAAAAATAAACTTTCCTCTCCTCTCCAATCACAAGAATCAAAAGCTAAAAAGTTTAATCTAAAAAGCTGCAAAAAGCAAAGGGAAAAGCTCCCTAACCTAGGTTAAAAACTGGGGTTAAATACCCCCCAAAATCGTCCAAAAAACTGTGACCAAAATGCCCCTGCGCAGCCTGAAAATCGCAATTTACGCTACAGGCAGCGCGGCTCACTCGGCCGAGTGACAAAAGTCGCTCGGCCGAGTGAGAAACCCTGAGAATTTCCAGTAAGTCTGGGGTCTTGGGGGTCTTCACTTCGGGCGTCGCTCGGCCGAGTGAGTTGTCGTCACTCGGCCGATGGCTTCTATATACTCGGGCGGTCGGCATTTTCCACTCGGCCGAGTGGGTCTTCTGAAGCTCAGGCAGACGAAAAACAGTAAGTTGGCTCTTTTTGATGGGCGTCGTCTGAGTGCCACTCGGGCGGACGGGGTTCCGTCACTCGGCCGATGTGGCTTATGATGCTCGGCCGAGTGCACACATGAAGCGTGTCCGATCTGGTCGGCCGAGCGGGGTCTCGCTGGTCGGCCGAGTGACTCCTTCACTCGGCCGAGTGAGACACCAAAAATGCCCAAACAGCTTGTTTTTGCCTCCTCGTCGCTCCTACGACGTTCTTTCTTCTTCCGCTCCTCTCCAATAGCAAAATACCCCTCGGGGAAGTCATCGGTGACACTCTGGAGTAGGCGTATCTCGGGATCACTCCAAATCGCTCCAAATCTTCTGAAATACGACAAAAACAACAAATCGTGAAAAGTATCGCAATATTTTCGATAAATCGTGAAAAGCGTGATTTGAGCGATCTAAATGGCATGCAATCATGCGGAAAAAAGGTGTAAAACACGGAGTGATCAGTTATCAATGAAGCACCCCAACCCTCCGGATGATCCAGGGTGCAATATGCTGGATATAGAGGAAGAGAGAGCAGCTGATGCCGTGGCCTGGGAAATTCTTTCAAGGAATTCCCCCGACAGCTTGGGGGACCTTAAAGAACATGTCTGCCAGAAGAAAGAAGATGTTGCTGGGGAGGCGGATGCGGCACATACGATCCCTCCCAGATTCCAAAAGTATCCTCCGATGAGGAGGAAAGGGAAAGATCCTATGGGACTCACCGGAGATGAGATCCGGATCTTGAAAAGAGTAGCGGTAGACACCAATATAAGAGAGAAGCCCCCAGATTCCATCAACGATGGGAGGGTTGTCTAGCAAATCTTCTTGTCACCGCCAACGACACCAAGAGCCACCAACTCAGAATCTGAAGGGATGCCAAACTTAGGGCATCACCCCCGTCCACCTTGAAGATCATCTACGGGCGTCGAGCAAACGACGTTAAACAAAAGCGCTTCATGGGAGGCAACCCATGCTCTAAACTTTTATCTTTGTTTTTAGTGTTATTTTTAGCTTTGTTTTTCTTATTTTGATAAATAAATCCAACCACGGGAACTTTCATCGAGAGACTTAGGCCATTTGTGAATTTTTTGCAAGAAACAAGCCCTCAACCAATCGGTTGACCACTCAACCGATCGGGTGAGACGTATCAGACAATGGCCATATCTGTTCTCCAGCGAATCGATCGGGTGAAGCAAGCTGAGACCGGGTGGATGACCGTGTGGGAACGGGTAAAGTCTCAGAAAATTTGGGATTTAATCAACCGAACGGTTGATGAGAAGCATGGTCGTGTGACTGACCGGGTGAGCTGCACTGAATTCTCGGGAAAAATTGTTAAGCGGCCAACCGATCGGTTGAGTTCTCAACCGATCAGTTCGCCTGTAGCCTCTTTTCAACAAAATTTTCGACCTAATAATCGACTGATCGGGTGAAAATTCACCCGATCGGTTCGACCTAAACCCTATAAATACCCTGACTTCACCCGTTCATTTCCCCCTCACCCGATTTCGACTCTCCTTCGCCGTTTCGACTTCTCCATGCTCCAACCGGCCTTGTTCTTCCCTCAACCGACCACAAATCCCCCTCAATCGATCCCTCCACTCTCTATCTCCTTCCCTCCATCGATCTCCCTCTCTCCAATCTCGATTTAACCCCCATAAAACCCCTAATTTTCGCCGACCCCCCCTATTTTCGAAATTTGTTGAAAAGAAACGATGCGGCTTCACCCTCCCTCACATTGCTATGTGTTGGGTGATCTACGAGCTAGGATCGTCGTCTCTACTGGGTAACTTCACTCATTAGCTCCATTTTCAATTTTGCCCTAGTTTAACTATTTTGCTCGATTGCTTGTGTTTGTGTGCATTCATCACATCTTGCATACACTCACACACACTCTCTCTCTCTCTCTCACATGGCCCGGGATCAAAATAAGGGTAAGGGTATTATGGGTAAGGAGGGGTCGTCTCGCAAGAGACGAAAGACCACACGTCAACCACTCTCACGCCCTCCTCCTGCATAGCCTGCACAACCCCAACCCCAACCCCAACCTATCATCCCAGCTGAGGACCCAATGATAGGCCCGCGTGGCTACCATTTTAGGAATCAAGAACAAAAAGATTTTTATCATAGACTTGATGCATGGGGGCACCTATCAACCAAATTTTCCCACACCCAAATGCTTATCAATCTCGGAGTATTCACCGAGGTCGAGACTCTCTTCGCAAATTTAGGTTTGTTAGCTTTCCTAAATGCCACCGCGGTATCCTACCCCTCCCTCACAATTGAATTTTTATCCTCCCTTGTCTGTGAGTCGGGGTCGATCGTCATTTTTCGCGTCTGTAACAAAACCATTCACACCCACCTGAATACCATTAATAACATCTTTGGTTTCCCCATCCTTGGGGACGACGCTATCTGTCCCTACGGGTATCCCACCAAATTCGACGTCGATCAATTTTAGTTCCGCCTCACCCTACACGCTCACTATCCTCGAGGAAAGGCCAAGGCCTCCTCCATCATTCACCCCATATTCCGTCTGGCCCACCGAATCATATCCTCCACATTCTTCCCCGGGGATGAGTCAGGTTCCATGACCATTCCTGATCTTTTTATTTTGTGGGCCATGACCTTTCCTTTTGTTCGCGGTGATGACGGGATTTATTTTAGGGCCCCTGTTATTCCCATCCATGCCGGTGCTTGGCTTTTTCACAAGCTACTTGAGATTAGCCGCGTCGGCAAGGGCAAGATTTGTTGCGGGGGGCTTATTGCTATCATAGCTTCATATGCTCAGTTTAATATTGCCATCCCCCATGATTTACCTGCTACCGCAGGACCTACATGTCTAGATCTTGACGTCCTGCTGCATATACACATGATCAAGCCCCGCCCCGATGGTCGTTTCACTTTCCATTACGGCCACCCCTTGCTCCTTATACCATTCTGCCCAACCCCGCTCGCATGACTATCCAGCTTGTGGCAAATTGGACATTCCCACCAGATCCTGACTTTCTAATGGGGTTACGTCTTCCATTTATCCCGGGCGCACCCAGACCACCTTCCCCTGCCGCCCACTTAGGCGAGCAGGACATTCCTGTGTCCCGTGGAGACCCCGGGGTTGGGCCTAGTGTCACGCCCCGCTTCCCTAAAATGGAGGCGAGACGTGAGAAGGTCCGCACAGACGTGGAGCTGTGAAGCCACACGCCTGATAAGCGTCAAAAAAGATAAATGCAGGTCCCTGTAACCACGAACAGAACAAAGATAAAAACACAAGAGAGACAGAGATAAAATCTCAAATCTCAGCAACATTAAAATTAAGTTCAACATCCAGAAAAGCCACCAGGCTAAAGGAAAGAGTCTAAAGGCCCAGAACAAGGCCAACAAGGACAAACATAAACAGAGTATTGGTGCCACGCACCGACAACAAAAACAGTCTAACACGAAGAACACAAGTAGCCTCTACGACTGATCACCCGTGTCCTCGTACTCCTCAACGAACGCAGGCTCTGACTCAGTGTCAGCAAACACCACGTCCTCCGCAGCACTCTCAGGCTCGGGATCTAACATGTGTCACCCAAAAGAGTAAAGGGGCACATGTCAGCAAGTCTAAAAGACTTGGGCAAGGAAACTGAAAGGAAAGTACACTAACAACCTAGCAGTTATGTATGATGCATAACATGGCAAGTATAGTATGGAAGTGAGAAGTAAAGGGAAGTACAAGTAGCAAGTAGCAAGTATGTCGTGGATTACAAGTTTTACAAGTAAAAACACGGACAAGTACAAGTCAAGTGGTTCACGTCAAGTGATCACGTCAAGTAAACACGTCAAGTAAACACGTCAAGTAAACAAGTTGTGCACAGAGATTTCGTCTGCTGGCTAGAGTGGCTGATTGGGCCAACTCGTAAACTCAGGTGACCGCTTATCCCTACCCCTCCACGTGTATCGAGCCAGGGCATTACCCCGAACACGGAATGCTTGCTTCTGGATCACGAGCCAGGAAGTGTATTTAACACGTATGGCATAGGGTTATGCCTGCAAAGCAGGTGCCTAGCCGGAAACAAGTAGATCGGGCATTGGCTATCAACCAACACACGTGGCCCGCTTCTGGAACACGAGCCAGGAAACACAAGTATTGTAGCGTGTGTTACGAATGCGACCTTCAACATGGATAGCATGGATGACAATTAATTCGTGTACCGTTAATTAAAATTAAACATGACATGGTAGTACTTATGCAACATGATAAATGACGGGTCTAGCTTTGTTTCAAGCTAGATCCTGAAATTGCGCCTAGGCGACTATCATTTCGTCGCCTAGTCTCTTTTACGCCTACAACAAGCAAATGGCCTAAGACATGACCCAAAATCCTAAGTGGCAAGTTTCACTTGCCTAGCACCGAGGATGACGATCACGAAGGTTCGTCTCACAAACGCTAATCTACGGGGAAAGTCGTTGTTATGGAGAAACAATCATCAAAACAACATCCATTTATATTAGGGTTTCAAAATATCAAATGTGGGTGATGAAAATATTAAAGGTTCGAACACTACCGTAGGAAGCGGAAGATCGATGCCGAGCAAGCACGGCAACGGAAGAAACGATCCGGGGAACTATGGTGCAGATCTGGAAATGGGGAGAAAATCTGGAGAAATGAGATTTTAGGGGTTTTTGGGGGTTTTCCGGTGGCCTAGAGGTGATGGCCGGCCTAAATGGAGAGGGGGAGAGGCACTTGAGGAAGGAGGAAGGCTAGGGGAAGATGGATGATGATTTGGGGAAGAAGGAGGCTCAGGAGAAATGAAAGAAGAAAGAAAAACGTTTGGGGGGGGTTTAAATAGGAAACGTCGGCGGCTGGGCAAACCCTAGGTTTACGACAGCGATTAGTCGGTCAAAGAAGAGTTGTTGACCGACTAGTTCAATAACTAGTCGGTCGGTCGACCAACTATGACCGACTAAAATCAAGCATCGAAAAAGAGAATAAATCTGGGTAGTGAGTTAGTCAGTCTGTGAAGGCCCGTCGACCGACTAGTTTGCAACCTAGTCGGTCGATGAGTGTTCATTGACCGACTAACGATAAACAGTAACTCAGGTAAAATTTATTAAAGGAACTAGTCGGTCTGAGAGCAAGTTCTGACCGACTAGTTTCACATCTAGTCGGTCGGTGGTTGTTCTTAGACTGACTAAGAGTAAACAGTAACTCATGTACAATTGATTCAATGAACTAGTCGGTTCCAGTAGAGTTCCTGACCGACTAGATCTCAATCTAGTCGGTTGGTCCCCCTTCTTGAATCAACTAAAGTGCACAAAAAGTGCCGAAACGAAGCGCGAAGCTTCGGGAAGATTTCTATAACGTCTATGATCACTCTAACTCTAAAATATGAGCGATTTGAAGTTCGTCATGAGCGACTTACTCCAAGATCAACGATTCTAAGGAAGAAGCTAGAATATCACGACGAAACGATCGAAAATGAAAGCTACGGAGACGAAAACCACACATGAGGAGAAAATCCACCAAAACATATATATAATATAGATAATCCAAATGCATGAAAACCAGTCGTTACACCTAGTAGTGCCATCCCAGCTTCTGTCCCCACCACCACTGTCACCACCTCTCCAGTCCGTACTACCTCCACCTCCTCCTTTTGTCGAGCCACATCCGCTCGCCTCGCTCTCGAGACTGAGCTGGCTTCACTACGCGATGTCGTTTCATCCTCCGCCCCCTCAGACCCATCCTCTTCGATCTTCTCTCACCCACGTTTTCTCGCACTTGAGAGGAACGTGGCTACCATCCTCCACATTCTCACTCACGTACACGGACCTCCTCCACCCACTACACCCCCCTCACCTCCACCATCGCACTCTTCACCTCCCCCATCACATTCATCACCACACCGATCACCCCCTAGGAGACCATCCCCTCCCACCACCACTATTTCCATTCCTACCACTTCACCTCCACTCACGACCACCATCGTTGCTGTCACGTCCCGCTTCCCAAAAATGGAGGCGAGACGTGGCAAGGTCTGCTCAAACGTGGAGCTGCGAAGCTGCATGCCTGATAAGCGTCACTAAGTCACATGCAGGTCCATATAACCATGAACAGAACAAGATAATAACACAAGGAGAAACAGAAATAAAATCCCAAATCTCAGCATTGTCCAAACATTAAAATTAAGTTCCACATCCAGAAAAGCCACCAGGCTAAAAGAAAGAGTCTAGGCCCAAAATATGGCCAACAAAAGCCAACACGGAACAAGGTATTGGTGCTACGCACCGACAACTAAAGCAGTCTAAACAACAACACAAACAGTCTCTATGACTGATCTACCGTGTCCACGAAGTCCTCGTCAAACACATGCTCAGGCTCGGCGTCCGCAAACACCTCGTCCTCAACAACGTACTCTGGCTCAGGATCTAACATGTGACACCCAAAAGAGAAAGGGGCACATGTCAGCAAGTCTAAAAAGACTTGAGAAAGGAAACTAAAGGTAAACTAACAACCTAACAGTTATAATGAGTTGCAATGACATGGCAGTTGAATATGTTGCAACAATAAAAAGAAAAGACAAGCACGCATGATGTAGAAAAAGCTACCAAATCACTAATCACGAATCACTTATCACTATTTTCACTTTGTGCTCAGAGTTTCCGTCTTTTGGCTGAAGTGGCTGTACGGGCTCACTTCTACGCTCAAGCGACCGTTTAACCCTACCCCTCCACGTGTATCGAGCGTTGGGATTAGCAACACACTATGCTCGCTTCTGGATCACGAGCTAGGAAGTGTATTTGGCATAGGAGTGCACCTAGCCTGATCACTGTGTAGGAGTCAAAATCTTACTCGCCACAGCTTACATTTTAGAGTAGCGTGTGCTACACAATCACGATGGACAATCAATGTATGCAATGACATGAACAGATATTCACGTACTGTTAATTGAAATTAAACATGACATGCAAGCATGATGAAGGTGACGGATCTAGCTTCGTTGTCAAGCTAGATCAAGGGCGTCTAGGCAGCTATCCTTTCACTGCCTAGTCTCTTTTACGCTAAAACAAGTAAATGGCCTAAGGACATGGCCTAAAACCCTAAGTGGCAAGTTTCACTTGCCTGGTACCGACGACGACGATCGACGGTAAAACGTCTCACAACTCTATTCTACGGAATGGGATCGCGTATCGTAGCGGAAGAACGATGCCGAGCAAGCACGGCAACGAAAGAACGATCCGGAGAACTATGGCTCAGATCTGGAAATGGCGAGAAATTCTGGAGAAATGGGGTTTTGGGGGTTTTGGGGGGTTGGCCGACGGCCTAGAGGAGGTGGCTGGCCTAATGAGGGTGTTAGGGGCTCCGGGGATGAAGGAGAAGAGTTAGAGGATGGTTGGGGAAGATCAGAGATCAAAAGGGGAAAGGGAATAGCCAAGAGAAGTGAAGGAAAGAAAGAAAAACGATTGGGGTATAAATAGGAAAAGTTGCGGCGGCTGGGCAAAACCGAGGGTTTCGGGGGCGATTAGTCGGTCAAAGAAGAGTTGTTGACCGACTAGTTTAAGAACTAGTCGGTCGGTCGACCAACTGTGACCGACTAAGATCAAACAGCGAAAGAAGGAATAAATCTGGAAAATGAATTAGTCGGTCTGTGAAGGCCCGTCGACCGACTAGTTTGCAACCTAGTCGGTCGGTGAGTGTTCATTGACCGACTAACGAGAAACAGTAACTTAGGTAAAATTAATCAAGGGAACTAGTCGGTCTGAGAGCAAGTTCTGACCGACTAGTTTCACATCTAGTCGGTCGGTGGTTGTTCTTAGATCGACTAAGAGTAAATAGTAACTTCTGAATTTTTGATTTAATGAACTAGTCGGTTCCAGAAGAGTTCCTGACCGACTAGATTGGAATCTAGTCGGTTGGTCCCCCTTCTTGAACCAACTAAAGTGCACGAAAAGTCTCGAATCGAAGCGTGAAGCTCCAGGAAGATTCCTACGGCTTCTAAGATCAACCTATCTCTAAGATATGAGCGATATGAAGCTCGTCACGAATGACTTACTCCAAACTCGACGATCTAAGGAAGAAGCTAGAAAATCCCAACGAAACGAACGAAACGAAGGCTACGAAGACGAAAAATCACACATAAGGGGAAAATCCACCAAAACACATATAATATAGATAATCCAAATACATAAAAAAAACCAGTCGTTATATCCTCCCCAACTTAAGAAAAATTCCGTCCTCGGAATTTCCCAACACTCACGTGTCCGGGAACAAAAGTGGGTAGCGCTCTCTCATCTCATCCTCTCTCTCCCAAGTAGACTCTCCTGGCGAGCCTTGTCGCCACATCACCCTCACAAGAGCAACTGTCTTGTTCCGAAGTGACTTCTGACGCCTGTCCAGAATCTGCACTGGTTGCTGGTCATACATCATATCAGGGCGAACGGTGATCTCCGAGAAATCCACAGCATGAGATGGATCGTTGATGTATCGACGAAGCTGCGACACATGGAAAACATTGTGAACTCATTCCAAAGATGGCGGCAAGGCTAAGAGGTATGCTACCTCGCCAACTCTCTCCAGAATGTCAAACGGTCCAATGTATCGCGGGCTCAACTTCCCTCGCTTCCCAAAGCGAATCACTCCACGATTCGGGGAAATCTTCAGAAACACATGGTCGCCAGGCTGAAACTCCAAAGGACGGTGTTTAGCATCCTCCCAATGCTTAAAACGATCCTGAGCAATCCTTAACCTCTCCCGAATGTTCCTGAAAATATCCACGGCCTCCACGATCATCTCAGGCCTCAACAGCTCCCGATCACCAATGTCATCCCAACTCAATGGCGATCGACATTTCCTCCCATACAGTGCGACGAAAGGCGCCATGCCAATACTCGCCTGGAAGCTGTTGTTGTAAGAGAACTCCACAAGATGTAGATGGTCCTCCTACGAACCCTTGAAATCCAACATGCACGCCCTCAGCATGTCCTCCAAGATCTGAATCGTCCTCTCGGACTGGCCATCTGTCTGTGGATGGTACGTCGTGCTGAAACTCAGACGCGTACCCAAACTCTTCTGCAAACTCTGTCAGAACTGAGATGTGAACCTCGTGTCTCTGTCCGACACGATACTCACAGTGACTCCGTGAAGTCGTACGATCTCCTGCACGATTCACGTTACATCACTATTTAAACTAGGATAAGGAAATAGAAACGCAGAGTAAAAGAATTTACCTCCATGTATCTCCTCGCTAGCGCCTCAGTGGACTGTCCTACTCGGAATGGAATAAAGTGCGCGGATTTGGTCAATCGATCTACGATCACCCAAATCGCGTCATTCTGCTTCGGACTCCGAGGCAGTCCTGTCACAAAGTCCATAGTGATGTGTTGCCATTTCCACTCCAGAATCGGAAGCGGTTGTAGCAACCCTGCCGTACGCTGATGCTCCGCCTTTACCTGCTGGCAAATCAGACACTTGGCTACACTCCGAGCCACGCTCCTCTTCATGCCATGCCACCAATAGTTCAGACGGAGGTCCTTGTACATCTTGGTGCCACCAGGATGCACAGAATACGGCGAGCTGTGTGCCTCAACTAACAATTCCTCTCCAATATCTCCAGCTGGCACACACAACCTGGCTCCAAATCTCAACAAACCATCCTCATGAATCAAGAAGTCAGTCCGCAGACCGGCTTCCACCTGCTCCCGAATCTTTACCAACTTAGCATCCACAGCCTGACCAGCCTTGATCCCATCCACGATCGTCAACTGTATCTGCATACACATCAACGAAGAAGCTTCTCCAGGAAGAACGATCTCAACACCAGACCCGCAAAAATCCTGCTACAATCTCCACTGCGAAGTCAACAACATCACCACTGGAAGACTACTCAGCGCATCCGGAACCACATTCACCTTGCCATGGTGATACTGCAAATCAATTTCATAATCCGCCATGAGCTCCAACCATCGACGTTGTCGCATGTTGAGCTCCTTCTGAGTAAAAATATACTTCAAACTTTTGTGATCGGTGAAGATATTCACTTTCTCACTCAGCAGGAAGTGCCTCCAAATCTTGAGCGCAAACACAACTGCGGCCAACTCCAAGTCGTGCGTCGGGTAATTCTTCTCATGAGTCTTGAGCTGACGTGAAGCATACACCACAACATGCCCGGGCTGATGCAACACACAACCGAGACCCTTGCCAGAAGCATCGCAAAAGATCTCAAATCCTCCACTGCGATCAGGCACAACAAGAACAGGGGCAGTCGTCAATCTCTCCCTCAGAACAACAAGGGCATTCTCACAATCACCTGACCAAACAAAATGTACATTCTTCCGCGTCAACCTGGTCATTGGCTCAGCAATACGGGAAAAGTCCTTAATGAAACACCGATAGTAACCAGCAAGCCCAAGGAAACTCCGGATCTCAGACGCTGACTGCGGAACAGGCAAATCTCTGATGGCCTTGATCTTCTCGGGATCCACTGAAATACCATCTCCAGATACCACAAGCCTGAGAAAAGCAACTTTGTCCAGCCAAAACTCGCACTTCGAAAACTTAGCATACAAACGATGATTCCTCAAAATCTCCAACACTGTTCTCAAGTGCGAGGCATGCACCTCCTCCGACTTTGAATAGATCAGAATGTCGTCAATGAAGATAACGACAAACTTATCTAGAAATTCATAGAAGATCAGATTCATCAGGTTCATGAAAACTGTGGGCATTGGTTACACCGAAGGGCATAACCACAAACTCGTAGTGTCCATACTTCGTCCTGAACGCTGTCTTCGGAACATCTTCCCTCTTCACCTTCAGCTGATGATAACCACTCCTCAAATCCAACTTCGAGAATACCCTCGATCCTCCAAGCTGATCAAAAATGTCATCAATGCGAGGCAACGGGTATCGGTTCTTCACGGTCACCGCATTCAACTCCCGATAGTCCACGCACTTACGACGCGAACCATCCTTCTTCTTCACCAGCAAGACCGGTGCTCCCCACGGTGACACACTAGGATGAATGAAACCCTTCTGAAGAAGCTCATCCAGCTGCTTCCGTAATTCCTCCAACTCAGCTGGTGCCATACGATAGGGCGCTTTCGAAATCGGCTGCGCTCCAGGAATAAGTCAATCGAAAATTCGAGAGCTCGATCGGGTGGCAGCCCAGACATCTCCTCAGGGAAGACGTCATCGAAGTCCCGCACTACAGCAGGCCTCTCCAGCTCCATCTGCATAGCCACAATCTCCACCGGTCTGGCCCGAAACCTGACCGGACCAAGCGAACTGCTACCTCGGCTGAACTCAAATACTGGATGTCCGAAAATCTCGAACACCACCCTCTTCTTCCGGCAGTCGATCGTAGCAAAGAAGCTCGCAAGCCAATCCATCCCAAGGACCGCATCATAGTTGATGATGTCGTGGACAATGAAATCAGCGTAAAGCTCATGTCCACAGACCACCAACGGGCAAGAATTGCAACCACGATGCACTGAGATCACGCCATTTCCTGTGACGATATTCCAACTCTTGGGAAGAAGGGACGTCGACAAGGAATGCTCCTCCATGAAGCTCTGAGAAATAATGCACATCGATGCACCTGAGTCAAAGAGGACTCGTGCAGGAAATGTGCAAACCAGAATCACACCTAACAAGCAATCTAACAATCAAATCCTATTCTAGCAAACAATCATATGCAAGCAACCAAACATAATCTAATAACTAAAACTAACTAGGGAAAGAAACGACTAGATTGAGGGTTACCTGCGATAACCTCATCCACTGCCTCGCTCTCCACAGCGGTCATCAGAAAGGCCTGCCTCCTCGGCTGCACGACCCGCTGAAAAGCCTGCCTCTGCTGCACGAGAGCTACTCCGCGACCAGCAGGTACTGGTACTCTCTGCTACAACAGCTGAGCTGCAACAGGTCCCTTCCACGGCTGCTTGATGCTCGGGAAATCCTTCAGAGTATGCAAAGCATCACCGCAGACCAAGCACTGCCCCAAAAGTCTCCTACACTGGTCCCTCACATGGCCCGCCTTGCCGCAATGGTTGCAAGTCTTCAGAACAGGCCCACATGGCCTCTTGAACTGCACCGGCTGATTAGGCTTGAAACCAGGCCTAACCACCGCTCTGGCCTGCTCCACAGGCCTCTTCCCAGCTCCAGCAACATGTCCTCTCCTCTGGTTCAGGTTCAGTTCATGCCTCCTCGCAACTACCAGAACCTTCTGATAAGACTCCAGATCAGAGGAAGACACGAAACTCTGAAGCTCCAAAGCAAGTCCTTGCAGGAACCTCTAAGCCCTCTCCTCAGCGTTCTGCACCATCTTTGGTGCGAACCGACTCAGCCTAGTGAACTCTTGGTGGTACTGGTCCACCGTCAAGCTCCCTTGCTTCAGATCAATAAAATGCTGCAGCATCTCCTTCCTGGCAGCCTTTGGGGAGAACTCCTCATCGAACCTGGACTTGAAAGTAGCCCAAGCTATCGGCTCCACCAGCATCTTCTCTTCCGCATCCCACCAGTTCCGAGCATTATCCTTGAGCTGCCTCTTCGCCAAATCAACCCATCCAGCCGGGCTGATCTTCGCCATCTTCAAATTATCTTCTATGTTCCGAATCCACTCATCGGTAGCTAGAGGACCCTCAGACCCATCAAAATAAGCGGGACCCAGCTCCCAAAACTGCTTCGCTCCTGGCTCCGAACGACGGGCCTCCGGAACTGCCCGAGCAGCTCGAACAACTGCAGCATTCTGGACTTGCAGGAGCACGCCCTGTTGCACCTGCATCATCTGAAGCATCATCCGCATCATCTCCCCATTGGTGGGCTCCCGCTCAGGCTCCTCATCATGAGGGGGCACACCACCACCAACACGGGTATTTCGCCTTCCTGCCATCTAATGACACAGAAAACGAAGCAATTAGACTCATAGCGTATGACTCGGATGTCAAACATAGTTTATTGGACATTCTAATATTATTATCGTTATTCCGATAATCACAGTTACAGAAGGACCTGCATGGGCCACCAACAAAACCTGTCACGCCCCGCTTCCCAAAAATGGAGACGAGACGTGGCAAGGTCCGCTCAAACGTGGAGCGGCGAAGCTGCACGCCTGATAAGTGTCACTAAGTCACATGCAGGTCCCTGTAACCACGAACAGAACAAGATAATAACATAAGGAGAAACAGAAATAAAATCTCAAATCTCAGCATTGTCCAAACATTAAAATTAAGTTCCACATTCAGAAAAGCCACCAGGCTAAAAGAAAGAGTCTAGGCAAAAAACATGGCCAACAAAAGCCAACACGAAACAAGGTATTGGTGCTACGCACCGACAACTAAAGCAGTCTAAACAACAACACAAACAGTCTCTACGACTGATCTCCCGTGTCCACGAAGTCCTTGTTAAACACAGGCTCAGGCTCGGCGTCCGCAAACACCTTGTCCTCAACAACGAACTCTGGCTCAGGATCTAACATGTGACACCCAAAAGAGAAAGGGGCACATGTCAGAAAGTCTAAAAAGACTTGAGCAATGAAACTGAAGGTAAACTAACAACCTAACAGTTATAATGAGTTGCAATGACATGGCAGTTGAATATGTTGCAACAATTAAAAGAAAAGACAAGCACGCACGATGTAGCAAAAGCTACCAAATCACTAATCACGAATAACTTATCACTATTTTCACTTTGTGCTCAGAGTTTCCGTCTTTTGGCTGAAGTGGCTGTACAGGCTCACTTCTACGCTTAAGCGACCGTTTAACCCTACCCCTCCACGTGTATCGAGCGTTGGGATTAGCAACACACTATGCTCGCTTCTGGATCACGAGCCAGGAAGTGTATTTGGCATAGGGGTGCACCTAGCCTGATCACTATGTAGGAGTCAAAATCCTACTCGTCGCAGCTTACATTTTAGAGTAGCGTGTGATACACAATCACGATGGACAATCAATGTATGCAATAACATGAATAGATATTCACGTACCGTTAATTGAAATTAAACACGACATGCAAGCATGATGAAGGTGACGGATCTAGCTTCGTTGCCAAGCTAGATCAAGGGCGTCTAGGTAGCTATCCTTTCACTGCCTAGTCTCTTTTACGCTAAAATAAGTAAATGGCCTAAGGACATGGCCTAAAACCCTAAGTGGCAAGTTTCACTTGCCTGATACCGATGACGACGATCGACGGTAAAACGTCTCACAACTCTATTCTACGGAATGGGATCGCGTATCGTAGCGGAAGAACGATGCCGAGCAAGCACGGCAACGGAAGAACGATCCGGAGAACTATGGCTCAGATCTGGAAATGGCGAGAAATTCTGGAGAAATGGGGTTTTGGGGGTTTTGGGGGGTTGGCCGACGGCCTAGAGGAGGTGGCCGGCCTAATGAGGGTGTTAGGGGCTCCGGGGATGAAGGAGAAGAGCTAGAGGATGGTTGGGGAAGATCAGAGATCAAAAGGGGAAAGGGAATAGCCAAGAGAAGTGAAAGAAAGAAAGAAAAACGATTGGGGTATAAATAGGAAAAGTTGCGACGGCTGGGCAAAACCTAGGGTTTCGGGGGCGATTTGTCGGTCAAAGAAGAGTTGTTGACCGAATAGTTTAAGAACTAGTCGGTCGGTCGACCAACTGTGACCGACTAAGATCAAACAGCGAAAGAAGGAATAAATCTGGGAAATGAATTAGTCGGTCTGTGAAGGCCCGTCGACCGACTAGTTTGCAATCTAGTCGGTCGGTGAGTGTTCATTGACCGACTAACGAGAAACAGTAACTTAGGTAAAATTAATCAAGGGAACTAGTCGGTCTGAGAGCAAGTTCTCACCGACTAGTTTCACATCTAGTCGGTCGGTGGTTGTTCTTAGACCGACTAAGAGTAAACAGTAACTTCTAAATTTTTGATTTAATGAACTAGTCGGTTCCAGAAGAGTTCTTGACCGACTAGATTGGAATCTAGTCGGTTGGTCTCCCTTCTTGAACCAACTAAAGTGCACGAAAAGTCTCGAATCGAAGCGCGAAGCTCCAGGAAGATTCCTACGGCTTCTAAGATCAACCTATCTCTAAGATATGAGCGATATGAAGCTCGTCACGAATGACTTACTCCAAACTCGACGATCTAAGGAAGAAGCTAGAAAATCCCAACGAAACGAAAGCTACGAAGACGGAAAATCACACATAAGGGGAAAATCCACCAAAACACATATAATATAGATAATCCAAATACATGAAAAACCAGTCGTTACAGTTGCCCCCACAGATCCACCACCCTCTGCTTCTGTCACCCCATATGTGCACCGCAAGAAATTACAGGTGCGATCGCGATCACTTCCCCTACCATCCTCTTCCGTCGCCGTATCTACCCCATCAACCGCCTTTTTTACCCCATCTACCACCGCATTGGTCGCCATTTCACTCCCACTCACCATCACCACCACCACCCCACCCATTATTCACACCTTCACACCCACCCATCCATCACCTCACCCCCTTTCTCCACTTCTCCGCACACCAGTCACCTCTCTCGCCCACTCCCCTGCATCCCCCACATCTTCCACTGAGGAGGACGAGGATGATTCCTCTCCAGCTTTCTGATTTCATTTTGTTTTCTGACCTCCCCCTCGCATATTTCTGCATTATCATGATCATATCTTATCGCTAGCATTATCATGTCTAGCTTGGGGAAGTCAATTTTTCTGTGTGTTGTTCTTTGATGTTTTTATGGTGTGCTTGTTTATATTTGTCGTGTGGTGTGATTTTCTTTATTTTCCTTTTTTGTATGTGTGTTTTTCTTGTTTTTCGTTTCTTTTTGAGTCGGTGCGTATTCCTCCCACTATTTTCATTGCCCTCCCGTATTCACTTTTATTGCATTGAGGGCAATGCAAGTTTTAGCTTGGGGGAGTCGCACTTCGTGCGTCGTTTTGTGTCTTTTTCTTCGTTTTTGAGTCGTTTTCATCGTGTTTTTCTTTTTCTTTCTTTCCTTTTTCTCCTCTCTCTGCTAGAGATAACCCCAAATGATGAATTGCCACAGAATCACACGCGCACCTAGCACGGCTTCGATAATCACATTCACTAACCCTAGGAAGCTGAATCCTCCCGCATTTCATGCATCATGGGTCCATTTTGCTTTTGTGTGAGTCGTGTGTCATGCCTAGCTTACGGTGTGCTTCTACTGTGTGATTTTGATTTATATACCTTTCCTAGAATGACCCCTAGATTATCATGTTTCGATCTGAATATGCGGTATTTGCTTCTCATGTCTGCATCTATATGCATGCTATATTTATATCGTATATTTCATTTCACATATATCGGGATTCCACAATTAGGAACAGGATAACCCATTTAGCCTATGCTCTGATTAGCGAAGAAAATCTCCCTTTGCCCAAGTGTCTAGAATCCGATTTCTTTTTTATTTTACTTGGTGCAAATCCCCTCGTCGTGTACTGTTCTCCCACTTGGGAGAGTACACACATGTATATACCCAAAATTCCAAAAAATCCAAAAAAGTGAAAAAAGAAAAACCCTAAAAATGAAGAAAAGATAAAAGAAATATATATATATATATATATATATATATATATATATATATATATATATATATATATATATATATGTATAGCCAAAAGAACAAAAAAAATACAAATATCCAAAACCCCAAAAAAATCCCCGTGTGAATATTTACCTTCCTACCGAAAATTAAGGGAAGGCGAGAATTTGCACCGAGTGTTCTTCTCCACATCATCTCAACCCCCATCGTTTTCGAGAACACTTGGAATAGAGACCTTCTAGATATTATCTAAGCGATAGTGAGGTGAGTTCATAGTCCCTAGTTGTTGAGTCCTTGACGCACGATATGATTCGATTCTTACTCTGTTCTATTGCATGCTTGAGCTATATATTCACCGCTTATTTCAAATCGAACCTATATTTGGGTCTTTTCTTACATATGTGTATATGGAGCTTCTTGCGCAATGTAGATAGTGACACCGTCGGCTAGCACACGACCACACTCACTTGCGCTTCACCCCGTGGGCCCACGACAATTTTTTGGACTCGTTTTCCTTGGTTTAGTGTTGTGATTTATCATTTGCTTGCTTGGTGTGGCGTTTTTGATTTTGTTGGCCCTGACGGGAGATTTGGGATTTTACTTCTTTTTATCTCCCTCTCTCTATTTTCTCCCTCTGAGCTTCTACTCTCACTCGTCTTCCTCGAGGACGAGAAAGGGTTCATCTTGGGGGATTTTGATGTGTGTGTATATTTTATATATTCACGCACGTCTTCTTTGTGTTTTTCCGTTATTTTCTGCCGTCCTGTATCCATTTTCTCATATTTTCTAGTTTTCTTTCACTTCTCCTTGTTTTTGTGTGTTTGCAGGAGATTGCCCGCATAGGGGATGCATAACGAAGATATCATGAGTCCCCGGAGCAACGGGAGGAGTCACGCGTGATCCAGGGGGTCAAACAACCAAGATTGCCACTTTTCAGCCCCCACCCGATCGGTTGGACACAGCCAACAGATCGGGTGATGCACGCGTGCATGACCCGGACACAAGCTGAAGCGAAGTAAGGATCAACCGACCGAGTCGCTGACCGGTTCATCCCAACAGAGTTCTCGGGAAAATGGAGCTGAATTCCAACCGATCGGGTAATCTATAGCCGATTCCTCCGAACGACGACCCGGAGAGCTCACCCGACGGCCCGCTGACCGTGCCAAGTCGAAGCAAGTTTCTGTCTTTTAGGTGATGTTTCCAACCGATCGGTTGATTTATTTACCGATCGGTTCACCCGATGACCGCAAGATCCAAATGGCGACCCGCTTGCGCCAACCGATCATGTCACGTGTGTTGGATCTGGATCCTAGCCTAGAGGGGGGGGTGAATAGGCTTATAAAAATAATTCGTGCAACCCACGAATAATCACACGCAGTTATAGCAGCAACAGGGTAAATAAAATGCAGACACAGAGTACACAACAGATTTACCCTGGTTCGGTCGTCCCAATGACCTACTCCAGCCCCCAAAGCAGAACTAGTATTGAATAGCACAATAGGTATAAAACCACAATTTAGAGCATGCTCAGAGCACCCTCTACGTCTCTACACTCGCCAGGCTCTCAGTACCCCCACACACTATGTTTTCTCTCACTATCAATCCTAGTAATGCTTTCTACCAGCTAGTCCCAAACTAGTTGGGTCCCACTTGTCTAGTCCCAACTAGACAAGTCACAAAATAGTCACAGAAAAATAGGTAAAGTTTCCCCTACGAAGACCTATCATAATTGCTACACAAAATAATAAAGTATATGGTTTAGGAAGCTCAGATTGTGTAGCAGCGATGTCTTCGCCAATACGCGCGGGTCAAAAATCGTCTGACGTAGATGTCGTAGTCTCCTCTCTCTTCGCAACTCAAGTTACGACTAGCTTCTCCAATTGAATATTGCGGCAAGGCTCTCTTCACAATTTTGCGGCTATGTCGGCTCCCCCAATTTTTTGCGCAGCTCTGTGTAGGCGTGTAAAATAATGCACCGCTCCTTCATAATTTTTGGGTCGGCCAAAACAAATCTTTCACAAGTTTCGGCTGTCATTGTTCCATGCGTGACCTACAAGTTTGCTCCTTGATGCCAAGGAATTCTGTAGTTTGTTTCCCAAGAAAAACTTCTCCTTTTAATCTCGGTTGCTTGGGAAATTAGAGTTACGTCCCCTGATTATTTCAGCCCCTTCTTGATGTGCTTGCTTGCTTAGTCTTTATTTGTGCAACCAAGGTTTTGTGTGGCAGTTCAATTCAATTCAATCGGCAGAAAACAATTCGGCTTTGCATAGAATGGCCGGCCTTTGGTTGGGATAATTCGGCCTGTAAAAAACACAAGAATATTATTTTAAAGAGGTGCTCTTGTGATTCGAAATATCAAAATCCAAAGATAATAATCAGGGTGATCTTCAAGAATTCGGATGCACTTATTAGATCTTGGCCCTTTTTAAAAGAAAATGCACAGGCTTTAATTTGCAAGGCAAAGAAAATGATCCTCTTTTGAGATTTGCACAGAACGGAGAGAGAGAGTAATATTAGATAAAAATATTAGCTTTGCTCCTTTCACGTGGGTGCCTGATGAAACAACAAGGAGAGCACACACAGAGATTCGGCCACTTTGTATTTTTGAAGCTCCCAAAAATTGATTCGGCCCCTGGGGAAAAAATGTTGTGAGAGAGACTAAACAAAAAAAATTGGCCAGGGAATTCACAGGTTACGGATGAGAGAAGCTTGGGGATTCTATTGTGTAGAGCTCCTGGGATTATTACGGCCGCCCCTCAATTTTTTAAGCCGCGCAATTTTTAGGGTTGCTCTGAGGAGGGTTTATATATGATTAGGAGGAGATCAATGATAATCAAGGAGAATCTCATGATTAAATGATTTTGATATGTAGTAGGATTTGAATTGGAATTTGAAAAGGAAATGAGTAGCAATAAATCTCCCTAATTGATTTGACCAATCTCAAATAGATTTCATCTCTCATTATATTGACCAAGTCAAACTTCTTTGAGCACACACTTCCTTTCTCTCCTAGGATGCTATATGAATAGCGGTTTCTCAAATAGCGAAGGATGTATCGTTTTGCCAATCCTGAAACATACTAAGCACACACGTCAGATATAATGACACGTTTGTCATCATCAAACCAAGATCCTAGATCGTTGCTCCCAACAATCTCCCCCTTTTGGTGATGACAAACCCATAAAAGATTTGAGCAATAAGTATGGGTGTGTGAAGTGTGTTGAAGGATGTAATGCAATATAATGTATGGATGAGTCATTCAAGCATTACAAAGCATGCACAACAAATAGTAAATATAAAAGCATGCTCCCCCTTCAATATTTATTCAAGTATTTTTCTCAAGCTCCCCTTCAACAAATACTACCGACAACAAACAACACACAAATCTTTCTTTCTCTTTCTCCCCCTTTGTAATAACCAAAAGTGGATTAATGAAGTCACAAAAAATATTTCATGCAAAAATAAACCATTATTCAATGTAGCCTGCACTTTGCATGAGTTTTCCATTCAATAGACACTTCAAGCTCATTGAATATCATAACAAGACTTCTCCACCTTTGTGAAAGTGTAGTGATATAGACAATAAAATATAAGAGGAGATTCAATTTCAGAAAATCAACCAAACCAATCCACATTTTCCAATTTTCATGAATATCACTAGGATTGATTTTTCCCACCTCATCAAAGATGAGTTCAAGTTACCGAACCCTAAAACATGTCCTAAAAGGACTTTTAAATGTGGGATGACATTGCTTGACGAGTTTTATACACCAACGATAATGATTACCCATGTAGCATAAGTTGGTTACTCGTGGGTTGTGTATTAGCCATGAAGTGTATCCATTTTTCATACGGAGAAATTTTCATATATTTTTTTTAATTTGCAATTTTTTTGCGCAATTTTAATTCATGGCTAAACACTTCATATCCCTTAGAAAATTCAGAATTTAATCATTCCTACATTCACTTTCCATTATTCTTCAAAAGAATCTCCAAAAGCACTAAAAAGTCAAATATCGTGAAAGTGCAAATGTAGGTGTAGAAGTCAAATTCAAAATTCAAGAGACATGGCATGGCTACTAAAAAGAGAACAACATGTTCATGTAGCTACAACAATAATGAATTGACTTCTACAAGGGGTAGATTTGGTCATTCATACAATACCACTTAGGATAAAACATAAAGGGTATTCTTTTAAGCCCATTTTTTTAGTTTTTTTTTTCAGAAATAAAAACATTAAAAATTCATGCAAGCAAGCACACAAAACAAAATAAGAACAAGCACACAACACAATCTATGAAGGTATACAATGTAATGCAAAGAGGGATAAAAATTATACCTTCTCGTCGCTATTTGACGAAGGAGCTAAAAGAATGAGACATTGAAAAATTTGCTCCTTGCCAAATCTCCACCTTACCTACATGAAAGGTGTTAAGTGTGACCTTGGAATCCAACAAGGTCCACTAGTGTTAGCCATTATTGTTTTATGAACCCACACTTGTTTAAACTTGATATTTGTGTTCCTAAATTTACAATAATATGAAGTGTGGCCTACACTATCACATGTAAAGCACTTTGCATATTTGTTCTTAGCAGTAGAGGGTACATTGTGGAATTTCTTGAATTTTTGCTTTTCAACGTTTTTCAGACCAAAACCAAGTCCTCTTCTATTATTGCCATATAATTGATTCTCTAAAATGATGTCCAACGATTGTTTTCCCATAGAGAATTTCTTAATGGCTACTTCAAGATGAGAGACTTTGGTTTTTAGTTGTTTATTTTCTTCCACAAGCATCGTGCATTTACTAATAAAAGCCCTCTTGTTTTTCTCTTCCTTCTTTTCAAATTCAACCATTTTTCTTTTAAAGTCATTATCCAACATGCAGAATTTATCATTAAGCTCTCTAATCACATAGTCTTTTTCAGTTTCGAGCTTAATCAAATCAAGTTTAAGCATGCTAATTTGGTTTAATAATGAGGGACAAGAAATACAAGGAGCAGTTTCATCAAAGCTAGCTTTTTCCTTCTTCATGATTTCAATAGTAGACTTACATGCATTAAGTTCAATTTTAAGCTTTTCATTCTCTTTAAACACCTTATCATCTCTAACTTGCATGTCATAGTTTTGATTTTGGAGACATTCAATAGTGAACTCATGATTTACTATTTGATTTTGCATTTCTTCGCAAATTTTAAGAAGTTCAGCCTTGCTACCTGACGGTTTCTCATCTTGGATGCCCATCAAAGCCATGCAAGAATGGGCTTCATTTTCCTCCTCGCTTTCAGCTTCGCTATCCATATCCCATGTTAATACCTTCGCTTTTCCTTTTCCTTTAGCGAGCTGAGCAGTTTCATTTGGGCAATCCTTCATCAGATGTCCTCTTCCCTTGCATTTAAAACATTGCATTCTATCAGTAGATTTCTGATCATTAAATTGCTTGGAAGAATTATTAAATTTAGAACAATTAAACCTGGGTGCCATTTCGTTTCTCCCATGCTTGGTCTTGATGAACTTTCTGAAGTTTCTCACCATTAGCGCTATATCGTCGTCGTCATCTTCACTTTCGTCAGCTTTCAGAGCAAGGGGCTTTATGATTTCTCTTTCTCCTCAGGTTTCTCTCTTGCTTGAACATTTTGCAATTCCAACTCATGGGACATAAAATTACCAATAAGGTCCTCCACCTTCAATTGAGACAATACCTTTGCTTCCTGGATGGCGGTGACCTTTGGTCTGAAAGAGCTTGGCAATGCTCATATGATCTTCCTCAGTTGATCGAGGCTATCATATGGCTTTCCAAGCGAGCTAGACTTGTAGACTATGTCGGTGAACCTCGCATACATCTCTGATATGCTCTCTGATGGTAGCATGCGAAATCCCTCGAACTCTGTACTCAAAAGAGATAGTCTAGACTCCTTTACCTGTGACGTTCCCTCGTGCGTGACCTCCAAAGTATGCCATATCTCCTGCGCAGTTAAACAATGTGAGATTCTATTATATTCAGATTTATCAAGTGCACAAATGAAAGCATTCATAGCTTTAGCATTTAAAGAATAAGATTTCCAATCATTATCATCCCATTTGTCATTTGGTTTTTCAATCTCAACATTATCTACTTTAATTACAGGCAGTTTATATCCTTTTTCAATTATTTGCCAAGCTTTATAATCAACAGAAATAAGGTAGATTTTCATTCGATTTTTCCAATAAGCATAATCACCTCCATTAAATCTAGGGGGACATGAAACAGACTGACCCTCAGCAAAAGCACTATCCATATGGTTATTCATGGTCAATCCTAGGCTAGATCCTAAAACCTGCTCTGATACCACTTGTTGGATCTGGATCCTACCCTAGAGGGGGGTGAATAGGCTTATAAAAATAATTTGTGCAACCCACGAATAATCACACGCAGTTATAGCAGCAACAGGGTAAATAAAATGCAGACACAGAGTACACAGCAGATTTACCCTGGTTCGGTCGTCCCAACGACCTACTCCAGCCCCCAAAGCAGAACTAGTAGTGAATAGCGCAATAGGTACAAAACCACAAGTTAGAGCACGCTTAGAGCACCCTCTACGTCTCTACACTCGCCAGGCTCTCAGTACCACACACACTGTGTTTTCTCTCACTATCAATCCTAGTAATGCTTTCTACCAGCTAGTCCCAAACTAGCTGGGTCCCACTTGTCTAGTCCCAACTAGACAAGTCCCAAAATAGTCACAGAAAAATAGGTAAAGTTTCCCCTACAAAGATCTATCACAATTGCTACACAAAATAATAAAGTATAGGGTTTAGGAAGCTCAGATTGTGTAGCAGCGATGTCTTCGCCAATACGCGTGGGCCAGAAATCGTCTGACGTAGATGTCGTAGTCTCCTCTCTCTTCGCAACTCAAGTTGCGACTAGCTTCTCCAATTGAATATTGCGGCAAGGCTCACTTCACAATTTTGCGGCTATGTCAGCTCCCCCAATTTTTTGCGCTGCTCTGTGTAGGCGTGTAAAATAATGTGCCGCTCCTTCAAAATTTTTGGGTCGGCCAAAACAAATCTTTTTCACAAGTTTCGGATGTCCTTGTTCCATGCGTGACCTGCAAGTTTGCTCCTTGATGCCAAGGAATTCTGTAGTTTGTTTCCCAAGAAAAACTTCTCCTTTTAATCTTGGTTGCTTGGGAAATTAGAGTTGTGTCCCCTGATTATTTCAGCCCCTTCTTGATGTGCTTGCATGCTTAGTCTTTA
This sequence comes from Scilla litardierei, assembly GCA_030789695.1. Taxonomy (NCBI): domain Eukaryota; kingdom Viridiplantae; phylum Streptophyta; class Magnoliopsida; order Asparagales; family Asparagaceae; genus Scilla; species Scilla litardierei. The sequence continues at coordinate 46,454,256 of CM061133.1, forward strand.
TTTGTGCAACCAAGGTTTTGTGCGACAGTTCAATTCAATTCAATCAGCAGAAAACAATTCGGCTTTGCATAGAATGGCCGGCCTTTGGTTGGGACAATTCGGCCTGTAAAAAAACACAAGAATATTATTTTAAAGAGGTGCTCTTGTGATTCGAAATATCAAAAGCCAAAGATAATAATAAGGGTGCTCTTCAAGAATTCGGATGCACTTGTTAGATCTTGGCCCTTTTTAAAAGAAAATGCACTGGCTTTAATTTGCAAGGCAAAGAAAATGATCCTCTTTTGAGATTTGCATAGAACGGAGAGAGAGTAATATTAGATAAAAAAATCTTAGCTTTGCTCCTTTCACGTGGGTGCCTGATGAAACAACAAGGAGAGCACACACAGAGATTCGGCCACTTTGTATTTTTGAAGCTCCCAAAAATTGATTCGGCCCCGGGAAAAAAAATGTTGTGAGAGAGACTAAAGAAAAAAAATTTGGCCAGGGAATTCACAGGTTACGGCTGAGAGAAGCTTGGGGATTCTTTATTGTGTAGAGCTCCTGGGATTATTACGGCTGCCCCTTAATTTTTTAAGCCGCGCAATTTTTAAGGTTGCTCTGAGGAGGGTTTATATAGGATTAGGAGGAGATCAATGATAATCAAGGAGAATCCCATGATTAAAGGATTTTGAGATGTAGTAGGATTTGAATTGGAATTTGAAAAGGAAATGAGTAGCAATAAATCTCCCTAATTGATTTGACCAAATCTCAAATAGATTTCATCTCCCATTATATTGACCAAGTCAAACTTCTTTGAGCACACACTTCCTTTCTCTCCTAGGATGCTATATGAATAGAAATTTCTCAAATAGCGAAGGATGTATTGCTTTGCCAATCCTGAAACACACTAAGCACACAAGTCAGATATAACGACACGTTTGTCATCATCAAACCAAGATCCTAGATCGTTGCTCCCAACAACGTGATCGGGTGAAGTTTCTGAAGACCGTCGAAGCACGTAGCAGCTCACCTGATCGGGTGATTCTTCAACCGATCGGGTGACGTCTTTTTCTATATATAGCAGCCCTAGGTTTTCAGAAACGAGAGCTGTGTATTTTTCTGTCTTTTTTCCCTATTGTGACGGCTGTAATTTTATCTTTATTTGTAAGTGTTCTGATCTTTATGAAACTTTGATATTATCTTAATAACATTATTACCACCGCATTTCAATTGCCTGATTATGATTTTAACGGTTGATTTTCATTTAGATTGCTTTTTAGCTATAATGTGTGATTAGTTCCATAATCTAGGATTTTGGTAGAAACCCCTTCGTGGGTTCTCCCTAATGCGTCCATTGGACTAGGATATCGATAGGGAATAGGAATCTATTGGTTACGCGGGGTGTTTTATTGTCATCAGAGGGAAAAGGACCGCCTTTGACCATTAGGCCAAGGGGGAATAAACTTGGCGGTTGACTCCCTAGCCATAGCTTACGCCCTTAGCGTAGACATTGAACCCTAGCGCGCGGGAGCGGCAGGATGAGATGTTGGGAGTTATCGTTGCGAGCTTAGTGCTCCCGGAGTCGGTCAGTGTTAATGGACATGGGAATGCCCACTGACCGAACCCGGGTAGTCCGGCGTATCATCCTGGGCACCGACCGGAATATCGGGCCCATGGGACACTGGTATCACTCTTAGAGGCAACGTCTCACAACTAAACCCTAATTTCGATCGTTATCCTATCCGCCAGTCGTAATAGCGAGAACACATGATAGGGTGGAAACCGAAGTCCCAGGTTTCCCTTTATATTGTTTAACCTCGTATCTACATTTTGTGACAACCCATCTATCGATTCGGGCTAGCTCACCCCTAGGATGAATTGGTTCCTTTCTGACACAAGCACAACCACGCGTCCCTGTGTTCGACCCCCAAGCCACACTACAACACCGTGTGCTTGCGGTACAAATATTTTAAATCTGGTATCCCCCATCATATCACACACTTTGCACTTGCATGATCACAAACTTTGTAGGGGGACGTCAACGGCGCAGTGGACACGGGCAGTATATAACACCGGACCTCTCAACTCCCCCGTCCCAGGTAGGAGTGAGGCTCTCCCACAGTAACCCAACCTCCGTATGTCCCCTCCACTCCCGGTAAAGGCGAGTGGGTATAAATATCACATATCACATAATTATTTCCCCCAACTTCTCAGTCCAGGCCTAATATCCACAATTTACTCAAATCCCACATAAAACCCGAGTTTTGCTAACTCACCCTCAGTAGAGAGGACTGAGACTTATTGAATTTTATAAGTTAACATCATAAGTGACACGTTACGGGTTATGATGGCATGGGTATGCACATATCACCCTAACTATCCATCATTAGACATGGGGTCATGCACTCACGTGACATGCCCTCTATCACAACACCTCATCCAGTCACAATTACAATGTATCCATGCCATTCAAGCCTCTAACTTTACCAATCATCAATATGGCTCAATGCCTACACTAACACATATACGTTTCTCAAATTACCGAATGTTGCCTTCATTGAGGCATTTCATCGAACACGTGACGGAGTCAATAACATGGCCATTATAACATGAGTAAATCTAAGAGCAAATATCACACTGAACGTCTACTTCAAATAAAAATAGTGCACATGCATAATAGAGGAAATTTTAGCATCAAATGATAGTTATAGCATCTCTTCACACTTCAGCTTGCTGGGAATTGCAAGAACAGCCATAAAGATCAACACATTGCATTCAATTATCTTGGGAATTTGACAAAACTATATAAATTAAAGTTGAAGATATGGAAGTTTTGGATTCACAGATAAAATTTCATGTAAAAATATGAACTATATGATTTATGGTGAATTAATTGATGAAGTGTGTCAAATCTGTTTTTCAGATAGATTTCAGGGTCTATATTGGAAGACAATTTTAAGCATGTTGCAGCCAGAAGTTTGATATATAAGCACTCTGATGAAATTTTAGAAAAACCTGTTAACTTTTCAACAAGACCAAGAACACAAAATTCCATTGTGCGTGCAGGTTTCTAGGACAATTTTACTAAACTGGGTCAACACTGAAAATCAAACAAACATGTTATAAAGATGGATTTATTGCTCCTAATTTCTGAATTGAACATATATCAAAATTTATATGATTTTGGGGTATAACTTCAAGATATACAAGTTTATATTTTTTTCGAACCCTAATTCGAGCTACAACAACCATAATTACTGAAACAACACACAATAGAATTTCACGACTTTAAAGGGGATGGCTTTGCTATGAATTTCAAGGGAGAATTGTGAAATTGACACATGATACATAAAATTTTGACTATCCCTATCACAAATTAAGTAAATAATGCTATAAACACAAAAAATCAAGAACAAATTAATGGAGTTCCAAATTCAGGTTAGATCCTACCTCAAAACTTGAGTTTTCCTCTTTTCCTTCTCTTCTTTCTTCTCCATCTTCTTCTCTCTTGCAACCACTTGTGCTACTTGATTTTTGGGAGAAATAATTAGGGTTTTTGAGTGAAGAAAATGGAGAAAATGGGGAGGTTTTCTCCTGTCTAAACTAGGTTGGAGAGGCAAAGAGAAATGGAGAAGGGAGGAGAAAGTTCAAGAAACGAAAAGATAAGGTTTTCTTAAGAAATTTCTACACAATCCCTTAGCTTCTCCCTTAAGCCATGGTTAACTCAAAATGACTAAAATACCCTCCTAAAAATACCCCTCAACTTCTAGTTATTTACAAATTTGCCATTACTTTATGCACACACCACTTTAGGATGTACGCACAGCGGCTTTAGTCCAAATGACCGTTTTGCCCCTAACCTTTCTAAAACTTTACGGGGGTTGTCATTGACCCCTAACCCCTTTCACACTAGCATGGCTTTTCCTACACACATCCACGCACATCCATGCATGCATACATGCTTCACATACACACGTCTAACACATTCCTGTTATTTTACACCCACGACGTCATTTGCTCTTCTCCAGCATTCACATTTCGCATTCTCTTCCCTTAGCCACGTATTACGGCCTAATCCCCCTTGTACTACATCACATACATCTATATCTACGCTTATTTCATGCCCACGTATGCATCGTATGTAGAAATACCACGTGTGTTCAGTAGAATATACGTATAGTGCAAAATAGGGCATGACATCCAACCCACCTTAAAAAAAGTCCGTCCTCGGACTTCCTAGGGTGTGAACCTTGCCGAGGTGAACTCGGTATGATGGTCTTACTACCCATGAAATACAACAAGAATATGTATCTACACCACACTTATATACTATATATGCTTCACTATCATCCATACACATCCGTATCGCACACATGTCACAGATACATCCTATTACTCATCTAGTGGCACATCCATATCACTATATGCATCATTACATACACTTACGTATATGTTCTTCTCATAAACATCTAGGCACACATATTCACATATTCACATATTAACATATACATCACACACCACATTTAAGTTTCTATGTGCATTATTACACGTATTTAGATCACTACTCACATCCATGTGCATACGACATCACATCGTATCCACATCATGATACCTTTAAGTATAACGACTTATATTCTACCTGCTTATATATATATATATATATATATATATATATATATATATATATATATATATATATATATATACATACATATATACATACACGTCTATATCCATGCACAAACACACAACAATATACATTAATCTACACAATATTTCTTAGACATGGTCACTATCATGTTGACGCACCGTATGTACACTTGATCCCTATACATCCAATACTTAGTCATATGGGCTCACTTCCATGTATAGGCACATAAATATCTATATACACACATTATTTAGTCACATCAATACATACATTCAAGTGCATGTACTAACACATGCATGATCGAGTCACATAAGGTTCACAATCATATTATAAATAAGTATACACA